>CAIGRP010066639.1:0-12348 GCA_903798385.1 Fraxinus cuspidata | reverse complement strand
TCCACAATGAACTTGAAAGGTAAGGACATTTTTTTGCTAATTACCCTACAAAAGAGTGTTGTCCTATTCAGTTGCTCTTATTGTCTTTTCGAAAGACATTTCCAGTGTCGTGTAAATCCCCAAGAAAGGCTATTGAGGCTCTGACAATCAGAGCGCCACTTTGAGGTTCTCTACTAAATCATTGAGACAGGTTAGATGAGAGAAGCAGATAGAGTTATGGCTTGAGGAAGTTTTGCACATTGGTTTCTTTCTCTTTGTTTTTCGTGGTATATAATAGAATTAGAAGGGAATGAATGGTAAANGGCTCTGACAATCAGAGCGCCACTTTGAGGTTCTCTACTAAATCATTGAGACAGGTTAGATGAGAGAAGCAGATAGAGTTATGGCTTGAGGAAGTTTTGCACATTGGTTTCTTTCTCTTTGTTTTTCGTGGTATATAATAGAATTAGAAGGGAATGAATGGTAAAACTTTAATGAGACTAGGAAAGGCATACCAATGTTTGAGCCCTTGTGCGCCTTCTGATTTGTCTGAAGTGAGCTACTTGATCTGTAATACCAAATTTAACTTAGAGGAAGAAATATATTCTTACAAATTCTTAGTAATAGTAGTAGAGGAAGACCCAACAATCTTATGGGTCATCCCATAGGGCCATTAGTCGGAGCGGTGGAAGAGGGGGGCGGGATTGATGAAGCTCAGGAAAGTAAGAAGGACCATGCCATGCATAAGAAGATCAAGAGTGTTGCTCATGTTCGAGAGCTTGTGGAAAGCGTCTTCTAACGAGTCGGGGCTGAGCACAAGGATTTGATGTTTGAGCAAATCCCAAGCCAATAAGAAACTTGGTGACCGTGACATCCTCGGGTTCTGCAAGGTCGGAATGGTACAATAACTTGTCAAAACGGGGTCTATAGTTCAATACGGTCGAAAAGTTTTGTCTGTGTTTAAGAAGATGTTTTATGAGTTGAGATCGATGGTAAGATGGATGTACTTCTAAGTGAGCTTTAATTTCATTTTTCCCCACATACTGATAGGCTGACCCAAGTATTTTGAGTGATCGTGTCACTCTGTTAATAGCGATTGACAAGTTTCATTTTGATGAAATGAATACGTTGTAGTCAGGCATTTTGTACCAATCGAAGTACTCTTTAATGATATCAAGTCAGTCAAAGAAGGCTTCATGTTCTAGGTGGCCATCAAATCGAAAGTGTCTACTTTAACCTTCCCAGTGACATCATCGGCATGGTCTTTATGTTGGTCACAATGTGGGTTGGGGTTTTCCGACGAGGAGCAGTATTGACAGATGGATAACGATGTTTTGGATAGGATCAAGATTGCGTGGGTTAGGCAGTATGTTGTATGGTGTATGACGGAGCAAATCATGAACATTTTGACCTACGACAGAGGATTAAGATAAATCATCTATAGGATGTTTATGTGAACTTCGAGTTGATTGCTTAATCAATTTACAAAGGTAGTGGATTAGAGATTTAAGCTCAACTAGAACAGATTTCATTGACGACATGTCAATCAAAGATTAGCGACTTAATGTCAGAGGGCATCATAAGACTGTGTAAGATCCTTAAGATATTTTTTTATTTCTTAAAGAAAGAATCTAAAATACTTTTTTTGTTATTTTTTTTATTATTATTATAGTTAATTTTTTTAAAATCTAGTTTTTTGTTTGGGAACTAAAACAAGATCTACTTAAAAAGCAAAAACACTTGAATGAAAGAAAGTTTTCAAAAGCAATTTAACCCTTACCAACAATGAACTAATCTGAGGAAATGGCGGTTAGCAGCAATGCAGATAGAGGCATAGAGCCGATAGTGGCGGTGGTGGATGGAGGTTGATGTTGAGGTCACTGGTGGCTATGACGATGCACTGAATAGGCGCATGGTGGTGAATTGAACAACAACGAGCAATGGTCAATCTGCATAGAGGTGGAGAACATGGAACCTTGAGCATGTGCTATGGCGGTGCACTAAACTGGTGGCGGCATAGAGCTGAATCGGCTATGGTCACATAGGGGCTCGTCCTCTTTGTTGTTATATGTTTGGAAAAATAGAATAGTAAGTTTTGTATGTTAGGTCTTTAGTGTAAATAACTGATATTGTTGTTTTAGTACGACGAGTATAGCGGACTGGTCACGACGAAGGTATAGGCAAGCTACTGGCAAGGTAATATCGCGACGTGGAAATTAGTTGCATGATGTGAAGGGTAGGCAACAGTAGGGAAGGAGTTTGGTGATATCGACTTCTAGAGTGGGTCGGACCTGGGGTGCTGGGTGAGGAAGGTGGTGGAAGGATAGATTTCGCAGTGAATATGGTGGCCGACAGCGGAACATGTTAGGTGTGGGAGTTAGGCATGCTTGGTAGGATAGGCTATGGTTGTTAGTAATGAGCTTAGAATGTGGGGGTAATTGTTAATAGGTAATGGGCTAAGTGTGATTTGTTGGGCGTGGGATGGTATATCTGGGTTGTAGGGAATTGTTGGGTATGTGTATTTGGATTAGCAACATGTACAATATTATTTTGCAACAGTAATTCCCGAATTCTCTATTTTTTTTTTTAGTTGAAAGAAAATAACTAAAAATCAAATTAAAGTACTGATTAACCGATGAACAGTCCGGCTTTTTTTTCCCCTAATAGTAAACTAAAAAAGACAGAAACTAAACTACTTCCACTGATTTGTACCTTTGAGTTTCTCCCCTTTGTTTTGTGTTTGGTGTTGGTGTGCGTTGGGTGTTTAAGTTAGATAATGACAAAAAGAAATTTGTTGGTGTTTATTTGTAAGGTGGTTGTTGCGAAACCTTTTCACGTGGTGAATCAAAATTTGGTGAAAGGAAAAACGCCTTTGCTTTGATACCAAATTGACGACAAATGCGAGGAACAATAACAATTAAGAAAGAAGAGAACGGAAGAAGAAAATAAGAGAGAATTAAAAGGGAGATTGTGATTTTATTCAATAATAATGGTGTGTCTATTACAATAAAAGGGCCTCTTTATATAGAGTTTAAAATAGAACTAACAAGGAAAACTAGGGTTTCCTCTATAGGGGAAACAAAATCAATTGTCTTGAAAATGCAATAAAACTCAAGAATGGAAATTCTAATTGATTTGATTTCTTCTCCTCCTAGAATATACTTTCCATGTTGCATCAGGTTCCCTGCTAGAAATTCCAGCTTTAATCCACATTCTTAGTAGTTGTCCTGATCCTGTAATACTTGATGTGGAAATAATACCATAAATATTTCACTCTCTCTAATATGTTAATGGAAATAAAATAAGAATCTGTGAACTGCGCCATTTTTTTTTTTTTGGAGTCTGTTGTCCATCTTGATGATCTGGATTTTTTAATTTCAGTACCATGATACTTTAACAATTCTTGATGGAGCTCATGTTTGTGGCTAGGCTCCTTGTTGATTGGGTGGATTAAAGTTAAAAAAAAGGATGGGATGTGATGACTAAATGGCGTCCGTCAGTGAAGTTTCTAGGCTAATTCAGATATTGTTCTATTGCAGAATCAGAAATTAAGGGGAACCAAAAAAAAAAAAAAAGTGTGAGAAGGTGTTTGAAGTACCAGGGCTAATACTACCATTATTCTTTTAGCAGCTGATATTTTAGATTTGTATAGATGATAATGTTTTGGTGGCTTTTAGAACTGTGAAACAGCCTGCTGCATACATGTGAAATCACACGAAGTAAGAAAATTCTGCAGCAGCCTAAGAAAAAATATATAGTGAAAAGACTACCTCATTGTATAAATAAATGTTAAAAGGGCAGTTGAACTTAGGGATGAGATCTCTTAGGCAAGTTCTAGACTCAAACTGTGGCTAATGGATTTTGAATTTGGATCTTCCCTTCGGGTTGTAATTATTATACATTCCTAAAACTTCTTGGAATGCTACTTGTGTCTGTTAAGATCATGGATAATTTGTATCCTGAGCCCTTGTTTGACTGGTGGGATGGTGCTTTAGTCGCCTGCCATCACATGTCTGGTGAGACCCTTTTTTACAAGGATTGAGGATCAGCTGTCTGGCTGGTTATACAATTCCAAAAGGAGCCGAGGATTTTGTATCCAGGAATGGGGATGAGAAAAAATGACTACATTGACCATGATTTCTGCCAATCGGCTGTCACCTTCACCCAATTCTTCCCCGCGACCACTTTCCTGAATTCCTTTATCACCCACCTCTTTCCATCTCCACCAACAACACCATTGCTGATCTTCTGCACAATCACTTGCCACCTTTCTCAGCCTTCTGCACTACAACCGGCAACCCTTTCAACCTACTTACACCACCACCTGTCTCTGCCCCAACTTTCACCACCATTCAGTTCCCTTCCTCTCCATCACCATCTGCTAAACCACTCAACTTCCACTACGCCTAATCCAAACTAGTATATCCAAGCAAGGAGCCAATGTTAGGTTTGCGGATCATTGTGGGAAAGTTTTAGGGTTTGTTGGAATAGATTGTGCCGTAGTGGTGATTTTTTTTTTCTTTTCTTTTTTATATCCTAGTTTTACCCTCTAACAAAATCTACCTAGTGATGGTGTATATTTGTAATTTCAGTTAACCCTTTGAGGACAGAAATTGGATTTTCAATTGAAATTGTCCTCACGTCAGGATCATGTGGACTTCAATCTGTACTGTGTGCCAGAATATTATATTAACTGACTACTATAGAAAAATGAAACTCTACTAAAAAGTAGATTTTCATGTGGATTAAACTTTTTACCATTTTAATTTACCATTTTATATATGATGCAATAAATATTTTAAAAAAAACTTATTACTTTAGACTATTAAATTAAAAAAAAATAAAAAAAATATATTTTTTAATCAATGTGTTGATGTCGTATCATGTCTGAACTTTTTTGAAAAATTGCGTGTTGGTGTGTCCCACATGTGATTAGTTGGTCGCTGATGGACTTTGGCATGACTGAGTGACAACATGCGATGAAAAGGTTTCAACTAAAATTTTCCTTCTCCAGGCTGCAACCTAGAACCCAATTTGAATTTCAGCCTTTCATTGCTTTCCATGGAGTTTTTTTTTGCATATATAAGAAGAAAGCTGCAGCATGGACGCATTTTACGGAAAACTTCTTTTAATTTGAATAATTTGATTTAGGTTGATTTCCAAGACTATCTTTTACCTAGTTTAGACAAGTTACTGTAACGTTGGCAGGTATGATAGAGGTGCTTATTTGTTCCTACCATCTTACATCATGCGCACACATGGAGCAAAACAACAACGTGAAGCATTAAAAAGAGTTCCAAGAAAGCAGTTAGAACCTGTTTTTGAGGTTAGATATCCTTGGACTTCGCTTCAATTTTCATTAAGTTATGATTTTGTCTTGTAATTTGGATGGTAATGGCAAGGCAGGTTATTTTACATATTATTTTTCTACTGCTATGGAACATGAAGAAATTTGATGCTGTTTCCTGCAATAACATTGCTTCTTATATTTCCCTCATATCTAGGCACTTAATACACTTGGAAATACCAAATGGAAGGTCAATAAAAGAATTCTAGGGGTTGTTGACAGAATCTGGGCTAGAGGGGGTCAACTTGCTGACTTGGTTGATCGTGAAGACGTGAGTAACATTCTCAAAGATAAGATTCATTTGCTTCTGTCTCTCTCATCTTTCTTCTTGTAAACCATTACTTATTTAGACCTTGAAGGCTTTGAAATTCTTTTTTTCTTAAAACTTCAATTCTACTTCAATCAGTTCTCTTCTTATGCTTTAGTCTTCAAGTTTTTTCCCTTAATGTCATGCCAATTCAGGTTCCTTTGCCCGAGGAGCCGGATACAGAAGATGAAGCCGAAATCAGGAAATGGAAGTGGAAAGTTAAAGCTACAAAAAAAGAGAATAGTGAAAGGCATTCACAGCGATGTGATATAGAACTCAAACTTGCTGTAAGAATCTTTTTCATTCAATTCTAATGTCACTTGTGATGTTTTTCTTAAATCACCATTTAATTGCTTTACTTGATAGAGCAGGTTGCAAGAAAAATGAAGGATGAAGATGGCTATTATTACCCTCACAATTTAGATTTCCGCGGTCGTGCATATCCCATGCACCCATACTTGAATCATCTTGGATCTGACCTCTGCCGAGGAATCCTAGAATTTGCAGAAGGATGCCCACTTGGCAAATCAGGCTTACAATGGTTGAAGATACATTTAGCAAATTTATATGGCAGTGGTGTGGACAAATTATCTTACAAAGGGCGAATGGAATTTGCTGAAAACCATATGGAAGATATCTTTGAGTCTGCAGATAGGCCTCTTGAAGGTAACCGCTGGTGGTTAGGTGCAGAGGATCCTTTCCAATGCTTAGCAACATGTATGAACCTAGCTGAAGCATTAAGAAGTCCATCTCCAGAGACTACTATATCTCATATGCCTGTTCACCAGGTAAGAAATTTATCAAATGCCTGTAACTAAACCGTGGTTTTAAATCCTTCTCTCTTCCCTTTTTCCCTCTCTCTCTCGGTAAAGGAGAGGATGGGATGGGGAACTTATCAGATAGGAGTAGGATATTACGAAACAGGATGGACATGTTGCATATGCTCTTGAGTAATTTAATTATAATTTAACTGATTTTTAATATTTAAGGTCTGACTTCTGTTTCCATTTTTTCTGTAAATAAGTTAACTTGTCTAATGCATGGTCTTACCATTTATACATGGTTGTACACAGTTTAGTGTGCAAAGACACTCAACCTCACTGAATCATTAAAATACAAATGATCATCCAAGACCTATGTTCAACATTTCATCTGTTCTAGAAAGTGACTCACCCTTTCTTTAGTATATATTATTCTATTCTCTTCGTCAAGGGCTTCTAGTTATTAATTAGATTGTAAAGAAATAAACCTGAATGTATCATTTGCTATTTTTTTTCTGAAGGATGGCTCATGTAATGGCTTGCAACACTATGCTGCCCTCGGGAGGGACAAGGTAATGTACTACAAGGATTTAACAATGTTGCTATGTGTCCATGAAGGCTTTCATTTACTATGTAGGAAATATATTTAAGTAATTATGGAACAGGAACTTACCTATATTCATAGAATATATGTAAACGTTGATCCCAGGCCCGATATTCCAAGGTGGTTACTACATATCTAAATAGGAAATAGTGTGAAGCTGAGAGGACTAAGCAATAGGAATTATGGGCTCCCAACTAATTCAATTTTTGTTTGGTTCTAATATTTCATCTCAACTTGATTAGATTTTTGGTATTTTTATGGAGTTATTCTGAATGAAAATGCATTTTGGTGTTCCCACCACAGTACTGTTTGAAATCAATGTAACTAATAATAATATATGCCCAGTTGAGAGAAGCTGCAGCTATCTGATCATATTCCAAAAGTTTTGACTCTCCGAGGACGCCATTTATTTTATTTGTTCAGACGATGATTGTTACATTTTAAGGGGAAAAAATACAAACCGTTTCACACAAATGTAACACATTATTATATATCTCCAGTTGGGAGCAGCTGCAGTCAATCTTGTCAAGGGAGATAAACCTGCAGATGTTTACTCGGGAATCGCTTCAAGGTAAGTTGTGATCATGATTTATAATATCCTTTTTCTTTGTTTTTCTCCCCACACCAAAATAAATTAAATAACAAATAAAATTGAAAATTGATGTACACGTTGACAATAAATTGAATGAATATTTGGATTGGCATGTACTTGATTTTATCTAGTTACAATTCTGTAAATAACTTGTAGAACTGGAAGATTAAACTAGTAGTTTACTTCAATATGAAGAGAATAATTCCTGAGATCCGCCTCTGGATCTCAGACAACTGTCGTTATGGGTTGCATTAATGCTCAAGCAGTATAAATGCTTTAAAATCAGTCTTTCTACTCATTCACGTCCTTCTGTCCAAATTTAGTTGTATTCATTACTTACTGTTTCTGATGCAGAGTTCTTGACATCATGAAGAGGGATGCTGCAAAAGACCCTGCATCTGATCCCAATGTTATGCGTGCTAGACTGTTAATTAACCAGGTTTTATTGTGCCCCTGTTTGATGGCTTTTATTTGGGAAAAACAATGTTTTGAATAGTGAATTTTTGGAGAATGTGTGGCTAAAAAGTAGGGAAAAGTTTTGAGTTTACGTGCTGAATATTTATTGTGTAAATGTGTGGTTGAAAAAGAGTATGTAGAAAAAAAGAGTTTTGATTAAAAAACTCATCAAACAGTGGTTGTATCTCAAGTATTTATTCTGTTTACCAGATATCATGACTAGCAATATTATGAAAATGGCTTGTTTCTCTTGCTATTTATGCTTGATTTTGAATAATAAAAGTTATTTATCGGTTTACCTTTTATGTTTTGAACTATGAATGCATTGAGTGGCATGGTGCCTACTTCTTTGTAACAATCTAATTTCATAGTTCTTTATTTTCAGGTGGACAGGAAATTAGTCAAGCAAACAGTGATGACATCAGTATATGGTGTCACTTATATAGGCGCACGAGATCAAATCAAGAAGAGATTAAAGGAGCGTGGTGCTATTGAGGATGACACAGAGTTGTTTTCTGCAGCATGCTATGCAGCAAAGGTATGAGCATATAGCTTTATTTATTTTTGCCTAGTTTCCTTTTAACCAAAAGAAAGTTGATGTATCGTAGCATTTCATATGACATAGATGTGTTTCAGATGATGTTGAGAATTATGAGGTATCAGTTCTATTCTGCACATGTTTTTTACATGCAACTAGGTAGGTTTGAGCTAATTGTTTTTAAAACCTTGAGCAGACAACCTTGACTGCCTTAGGAGAGATGTTTGAAGCTGCACGGAGCATCATGAGTTGGCTTGGAGACTGTGCAAAGGTATGTTCCATTCTAATATATAGAATTTTTCATGTAAAAAATCTTATTTTAAGCATGATTGCCACTTGATGCGAAGTTGTCTGTTTCCCAATGTTTTCTTTAGAGGTACATGATTTTTCAGCTGATTTTATCACCTCTATATTTCATGGTCTGTTGTTTTGGATACTAGGGTATGGTTATCTACTTCTTGTCGAACATCATATAATTATGGGTACAGCTGCCAAATCCACAAACATCATTTTTCCTGAACCTCTCTAAGACCAGATACCAGTATATAAATAGGCAAAGCTAAAACTGCCTAGAATGTAGACAGTTCCATTTCAAGATCAAATCTAAATTGCATTATGCGACAAGCTAAGTTTTTGCCACATAGCGTGGGTAGGTTTCTTCAGATCATCTTGTTTGACATTTGTACTTCAATTTTACATGTCTTAGGTGCCAAAGTTATCCAGAAAATTATGAAATGAAAAATTGTTTAAGGTAACATAGTTATGATGCAATTATGAGATTTGCAGGAACCAATTTACTGAAGTTTTCAATCTGGAAATCATAGGTGGTGCAAAGAATTGGAATAATAAGAGACATTTTTTTATGGAGGGACGGAAAAGAAGATGGACAGGAGGAATGGCATAAACTACTAATGAGTGTAGAGAAAAAAACCTTCATGTGTACAGACTATCATCATCATACCTGACCCCTTTGGAGAACAGTAGATATTGAAATATATAAATGAACTGGCCATGAAACATGATACTGGATCAGTTGGCATAGAATCTACAATTGTATTCTATCCAATATTTGTTTCATTTCTGTTCTTCACTGCATTGCTTCTATAACTATCCTCCTGTTCTTTATTTTCTTACCTTGTTTCATAGTTGTTCTTTATGTTTCCTTTTTTATCCTCCTTTTTCCTCTTTTTAGATTATAGCTATGGAGAATGAACCAGTACGTTGGACCACACCGCTTGGGCTCCCTGTTGTACAACCTTACCGGAAATTAGGAAGGCATCTGGTAACTTTCACATACCTTTAACCTATGGACTTCCTCTTGGTTTTCATCATCATCGACAAGCATAAACTAATCATAATTTATTTATTTTTTATTATTTTTGTTGGTGTTATTATTATTGTTGTAGTAGTAGTATTAGCCACAGCATTAGGATATAGTCATTTTCTGTCAATGTCTCATTCAAGATTGGGTATTAATTTTGGTGCAGATCAAGACTTCTCTTCAGATTTTGACACTCCAACGTGAAACTGACAAGGTAACTTCCAGTTCCTTTCCCGTTTCTGATCTCAAGAATGATATATTGAAGTGTAGCTGTGTAGTGATTCATGTTATTGTCCTCCCTCCTATTAACCCCTGCTTCCCTGTTCTCCCTTCCCCACTTAAAAAAGTCAACCAGAAAATAAAAGAAAATAATAAAGAAATGAAGAAAAAAGAAGAAGTTAAAAACTGAAGTAGAAAAAAATAAAAATGTAACAGCTAATAAAACACACAATTGCTATAATTATATGCTATCTTTTACCTGATTTTCTTAGGTGATGGTTAAGCGGCAGAGAACAGCTTTTCCTCCAAATTTTGTTCATTCTCTCGATGGTTCTCATATGATGATGACTGCTATTGCTTGTAAAGAGGCAGGGTTAAGTTTTGCAGGTCTATAACTCCTGCCATCAGGATTCCCTTTTTTTTTGGGAGCACCTTCTAGTTCTGGAATGTCTAATAATTTTTACTGCAATTTGATTCTAGGAGTGCATGATTCATACTGGACACATGCATGTGATGTAGACCAAATGAACAACATTCTCAGAGAAAAGTTTGTTGAACTCTATGATGCACCGATTTTGGAGAATGTGAGTTTTTCTAATCATAATGCTCAATTCAACTCCTGTCCCTGTATGTATGCATAGGTCAATGCTTTCTTTGTCTATACCTTAACCAGCTCATTAGTGTGCTCTTCGTATTCGTATTGGTCCACTGTACATATATTTGGTTTCTCAGTAGTCCAACCTGTGGTTCCATATAACATGGTTGTTCTTTCAGGTGCTATATGGAATTCCTTTTTCATCTGAACTCTTTTTTCTCAATCACACAACGTCAGGGGTACTCTGATTTAAGCCCACAAGAATTAATCATTTGAGTAATATCATCACCGGTGTCCACTTTTTGACTAAGTGAGCCTAAATATTGGAAACACACTTCTAAATGTTTTATGAGTTCTACCTTGTCTATTAGTGTCATCTACCAACACAATGTCATCTGAAAAATCATGGATAATGGAGCTGTTTTCCCTTGATTGCCTCAATAGGAAAGATTTGACTGATGATAATGATTTTAAATTTCACCCGTCTTTCTCATTTGAGTGAAGAAAAAAATTGGCTTAGGATTTTAATGTTCCATTATTAACTCCTGATCAGTTTTTTTATGTATTGTCGTACTTGCAGAATAATTTTAGCTGGTGAGAATTTTAGTTATTTTTGTTTTAATACCTTGTGATATTATTCCATCTCCCTATGCTTTTATGTTTTATGACTTTATAGGATTTAAGACCTTACTTCAAAATTGCTACCTTTAAATGAAGTTTCTTATTTAGAAGAATTATTCTATGTTAAAAGGTGGAAATGTCTATTTTACTTGGTGTTTTTGTTCAGAAGGTTTTTTTGAGACTTATTGGGTGATAAGTTCATGTAACCATTGCTTCTGTTTTACAGTTGTTGGAAAGTTTTCAGCAGTCCTTCCCCAAGTTAAACTTTCCTCCATTGCCAGAACGTGGAGACTTTGACTTGAGAGAAGTTTTGGAGTCTCCCTATTTTTTCAACTAAATGAACGGACACTGCTCACTTTTCAAGGAATTCTTGCTTCTAAATTGCCTCGTCATGGCATCTCCTTATTTCTTTGGTCCTTTTTTATACTTTTAGCCGACTGCCAACAAAAAAAAAAAAAAAAAAGCAAGAGAACACCCTTCTGTAATTGGCTTCCCTTCATTCATCACGGGTTTTCTTTCGTACATATATCTGAAAGATGCATACAATATGGTGTTGGAGACAATTGAGATTCTTCCTCAATGTCTTTGACAGTTATGGCCAATTGTTGTGGACCCTGGCTTTTGAGACGAGCTGATCGTGCTCTGGTTGCTTTAATGGCTAAACGAGCATATCATGCTAATGGCACCCTATGAACATTGTGTGGGTGTAAAATAGAGGGAAATAGGGTTCTGCAGTGTATACAATGGAGGGTTGATTCAAATGACCAACAAAAAATTATGTACGTGCTTCTTTTCTGCACTTGTCCAGGTGCATAACTGATCCCAAAGGCTTGAGTTTTAAACAACTGGAAACTCACTGGAGAATGCCAAATTGATGTTAAATTGACACTTGTATTGTCGTGGTTAGCTCGACTCACCTTTGTATAATACAAAAAGCAATGCATGTAGTTCTAGAGACATTTTTCAGATGCTATTTCTTTTTTGATTAAAGATAGGGGCTGGGCGGGC
>CAIGRP010066636.1:0-12444 GCA_903798385.1 Fraxinus cuspidata | reverse complement strand
TGTTGAAGCCTCAAAATTATCTAAGACGGCCTTTATTTTACATTGGAGGCTCACCAACTGATTTGACCGTCGGAGTGTGCATGGCTAACTCTACCCCTTCCGAAGGAGGCCACATGTAACTAACGGTTTGTTCAAGTATGCATGAACTTAGCTTGAGTGAACGTGAGAGGCCTTAGGATGTGTTAGCCTCATCATTAGTACATTTTTGGGGTCAAAAGATTGGCACCTTTTGTGGAAAACTCGACTCTATAACCACGAACATCCTTGTGGTAGAAGGTATTAAAAGCAAAACCTTGAAGAAAGGCTTGCTTCTCAAAAGAAAGAATTGTTGCAAAGCGAAAGTACATGTTTTTAGCTCTAAAATAAAGACACGTAATGAGTTCTAGTCACTGCAGATCGTAGGGCAGAAATAGACAACGTGAGGCTTCTAAAGAAGAGGTATTCCGAACGAATGTGCACTTATGTCGTCCCCGCCACCAACACAAGCGAGGCAGTACCACAACGCATTTAGTAGGGAAGTAGGAGAAATAGCTGTAAATATGAGGAACATGGCCTAGCAGAATGCTACCATGCAACAATTACTCATGTAGATGCACTAGCAAATAGGATACCAAGTGCCTCAGCAATGAACATTTTCCAAAGAGGACAAGGTAAATGACACGACGGCCTACCCCCAAACACATAGAAATGAATTAGTCTAGCAGAGAGGGAAGTGAAAATGGACACCTCCACCAACTATGTTACTAGTTGATCTGGTGATAACATCCCAAGAGGGAAACTTTCCCCAAGAATATGCTCAAGAGCGCGAACCCCAAAGATCCACCAGTGCTTTTGATTGAATTGGACCATCAAGGCCTACAAATAGGTCCCACCAGCCACCCTCGTCCAAAGAGGACCAGAACAATACCAAGAATATTAACCTCAGGGAGTTCCTACTCCTCCACCTAGAAATAGGTGAGAAAGAAGAGACAAGATGAACTTGAGAAATCAAGTGGAAACGTCACAGCCCCCTCATTAACAAGTAGAGGAAGATGATTTTGACTACCCATGCAGATCATTTGAGTTAGATGATGACGACGAATGTCTGCCCTTTTCCCGAGAGTTGAGAAGCGCTCTAGTTCCGAGCAACTTCGTGCTACCAAAAATACCTAAATACGAAGGAAAAATGTCTGGCGAAGTACTTTAACAACTACAAGACCCATATGTCTCTACGGGGAGCCTCGATAGTGCTAAAATGTAGAGTTTTCCTTCTCACATTGACTGGGCTACAGAAATTCGGTATAGCCATATTCCAGCTAACAACATTATGAACTAACCAGATCCTCCTATGATGAGCTACTTAGTCAGTAGCACCACTCGTGTATTTGGAAGTATCCTACCAATAACTTTTTTCACAGGAAGACACCATTGGGGTTCATTATCGACGCGTTGATGGTACGAGCCATCATGACTAGAAATAGGTTGAAGCGCATATTGGTGGACAATGAGAGTTCTATTAATATCCTATTTAGAACCACCTATGACAAGATGATGGTGGATAATGAGCTCACCCCCATGACCGTCTCTTTATATGGTTTTACCGGGGATAGCATTGTTCCTAGGGAGAGGATCACGCTAGTAGTGGAAATGGAGGAACCCCCACTTACGGCTCATCACTTCATGAAATTTCTCATTGTAGATCATCAATTTGCCTATCATTGAGTATTGGGATAACCCAATTTGAAAGAACTTGGGGTTGTTATATCCATACACCACTTATATATGAAATTTCTCATTGAAAGAGGAATTGCTACGGTACAAGGAGACCAGATCGGTTCGAGTGAAAAGCTACCTCAGCTCTTGGAGAAAGTCCAAGCCTTGGAAAGTAAATATGGTTCTAGTAGACGCTGAAATGGTTGAGGTACCTGAAGAAGGTCTTATACCTAAATAAGGGAGAGACGTCAACATGATAGATGCCCCTGAAGAAGGGGTCATCGATGTGGATTTGGACTCTAGGGTAGCCGAGCCAAACTTACAAGCGACCCTAGTGGAGGAACTCAAATTTTTCCCGTTGGACCCATGTGACCCTACAAGGGTGTTGCAAATAAAGAAGGAACTTGACTCAACAAAAAAGACAAGGCTTAAAGGCTTCCTACTTGACAACTTAGACATGTTTGCATGGAAGTATGAAGATATGGTGGGCATCGACCCAAAAGTTAGTTTTCATCGTCTTAACATGGACCCCAAGTTCACCCCTCACAGGCAAAAGAAAAGAGCCTTGAACCCAAAAAGGTACAGAACCTTGAAAGAAAAGGTGATAAAGCTCATATCCAACGAGTTCATTAGGGAGGCAATGCACCCAAAGTGGATTTCCAACCCAGTCCTGGTAAAGAAATCCAACGGCAAATGGAGAGTTCGCATAGATTTTTCCAACTTCAATCAAGCATGCCCTAATGACAGTTTTTTGCTTCTAAGGATCGACCAGTTAGTTGACTCCACTAAAAGTCATGAGCTCTTGAGCTTTATGGATGCGTACTCGAAATGTAACCAAATCCCCATGCACCCAGCTGAAGAAAAAAACACCTCATTCATCACCGAAAAAGGCCTCTATTGCTACAAAGTCATGTCATTTGGCATGAAAAATGTTGAAGCAACCTACCAACGGCTAGTCAACAGGATGTTTGCCGACCTTATAGGCAAGATGATGGAAGTATACGTTGATGACATACTTGTAAAGAGGCTCAGGGCTGCAAATTACATTGAACACCTAGGGGCCATTTTTAAAATCTTAATGGAGTACCAGATTAAGTTGAACCCATTAAAGTGTGCTTTTGGTATAGTTCGGGGAAATTCTTGGGTTATATGGTTAACCAGCGAGGCATTGAAACAAACCTTGAAAAAATTAAGGCTCTGCTAGATATGAAATCCCCTTGCAAGCCAAAAGACGTACAAAGTTTGACTGGTCATCTAGCAGCGTTGAGCCGCTTCATTTCCAAAGTAACAGATAGGTATCTCTTGTTCTTTAAGGTTCTGAAGAGATGAAAGAGGTTTCAATGGAATGGGGAGCGTGAAGAGGTTTTCCAGGGACTAAAAAAGCATTGGTGCAAGCCCCCCTTCTCTCAAAGCCCAATGAGGGAGAAGTGATGCTCTTATATTTTGCAGTGAGCAGAGAGGCTATGAGTTTAGTTCTGGTAAAGGAAGAAGGCAACACACAACTACCCGTTTACTATGTGAGCAAGTCCTTCCTGCAAGCTGAATCGCGTTACACTGATATGCAGGCCCTACTTTCAAGCCCACAGTATACACATGTTAACAAGTCTGCCCTCAAGCAGGTGCTCCAAAAACCTGATACTTCGGAAATGGCCCGTGGAATTGAGCGAATTCGACATTCTATCAGCCAAAAACCTCATTGAAGGGGCAAGTCGTGGAAAACTTCACAGCAGAATTCACTAATGCAAGGAACATCAATGTGACGATGGAACCAGCAAACCCCCCTAACTTGGAAACTGTTTGTTGATGGATCTTTTGGTAAAACAGGTTCTGGGCTGGTATATTGCTGATGAGCCCAGAAGGCCACAAACTCAACTGCGCGGTGAGGTTTGGTTTCAAGACCTCCAATAACACGGCAGAATATGAGGTGTTGCTAGCAGGTCTTAGATTGGCAAACGAAATGCAGGTCAAGAGCTTAGCAGTTTTTGGCGACTCACAATTGGTTGTAAATCAAGTCAATGACAGCTTCACGACCAAGGACAAAGGCATGGCAGCATACCTGAAAAAGGTGATGGATATGTTCTCCCACTTTGAGAAATTTGAGTGGACCTAGATACCAAGAGCTAAGAACCTATACGTTGATGCTTTATTTAAGCTAGCCAGCAACAAAGATTTTGAACTGCTTAAAATTGTACCAGTAGAATACCTCAATAAACCTTCTATCTTCAATAGGGAGAAAATAATGTGGATTGAGGGGACCCCACTATGGATTCAACCTATTATTACCTACCTCAAAGATCAAACATTGCCAGAAAATAAAGAAGAGGCCCACAAACTTAGGTGTAAAGCCTTCCACTCCGTGCTCCAGGACGAGGTACTTTATAAAAGAGGCTCATCCTCACTTTTATGATGCACCGGATGAGATTAAGCCAAATATGTCTTGCGAGAGGTTTATGAAGGAGTGTACGGTAGCCATATAGAGGGCCCATCACTGGCTCAGAAAATCTTAAGGCAAGGATACTACTAGCCTACTTGAAAAAAGACGCGGTACAGCTTGTGAGAAAATGTGACAAATGTCAGAGATTCTATTTCATTTAGAGGCAGCCATCACAAGAACTTACCGTGGTATCTAACTCCCAGTCATTTTCCAAATGGGGGGTCGATTTGATAGGTCTCATGCTAAAAGGAAAATGAAGTGCAAACTATGCAATTATCGCCATTGATTACTTCACTAAGTGGATCAGGCGGAACCATTAGCAAAAATAACCGAGGTAATTACTTCTAAGTTCATTTGGAAGAACATCATCTGTCGGTTCGAGGTTTCCCACTCAATCATAACAGACAATGGGCGACAGTCTGACAATAAGAAGGTTAGAGACTTATGCGATGAACTAGGTATCAAGAAGCATTTCTCATCCCCTCACCATCCCCAAACAAATGGTCAGGTTGAGGCAGCTAACAAGACCATCAAACACCTCCTGAAAAAGAAACTTAATGCATCAAAAGAGGTGTAGGTAGACAACCTCCGCCATGTGTTGTAGGTAATTCGCACCACCAGTCGAACTGCAACTGGGAAAATTCATTTCTCTATGACATACGAGGAAGATGCCATGAGCCCGGTAGAAATAGGCTTGTACTTCAACGAAATATCCAATGATGAGATAAGAAATTGTGAGCTAAATTTCCTTGAAAAAATGATATATGGCTCACAAATAACGCTAGCCTCCTATCAGAGAAAAATGGCAAGGTATTGTAATGTCAGCTAAAAAGGAAATCATTTAGGAGAAGCAATCTCGTGCTTAGAAGAGTCTTCATTTCTTCGAAAGAGCCCGGCGTTGGCACACTGGGTCTGAACTGAGAGTGCCCCTACAAATATCAGTGATGTGAGACCAGGAACATTCATAATTAAAAGGTTAGATGGGAAGATGCAGCCACACCCCTGGAATGTGGAACACTTATGAATGTATTACCAGTGAGTCCATGATCATCACTTGTATATATTTTTTGTTAGTGCAAATGACAGTTCTACAATTCTTGTTAATTATGACGAGCTCATACATTTTATTAATGTTCAAGGTCAACTATGGCGAGCCCATAAGTTGTTCATTCAATCCAATTAGTTATGACGAGCTCATACATTTTATTAGTGTTCAAAGTCAACTATGGCAAGCCCGTAAGTCGTTAATTCAGTTCAATTAATTATGACAAATTCATACATTTTATTAATGTTCAAGGTCAACTATGGCGAGCCCTAAGTTATTAATTTAGTGCAATTAATTATGAAGAGCTCATATATTTTATTAATATTCAAGGTCAACTATAGCGAGCCCATAAGTTGTTGATTAAGTCCAACCAATAATGACAAGCTCATACATTTTATTAATGTTCAAGGTCAACTGTGGTGAGCCCAAATGTTGTTAATTCAGTTCAATTAATTATGACGAGCTCATACATTTTATTAATGTTCAAGGTCAACTATGACAAACCCATAAGTTGTTAATTAATTCCAATTAATTATGACGAGCTCATACATTTTATTAATGATCAAGGTCAACTGTGGCGAGACCATATGTTGTTAATTCAGTTCAATTAATTATGACGAACTCATACATTTTATTAATGTTCGAGGTCAACTTTGACGAGCCCATAAGTTGTTAATTCAGTACAATTAATTATGACGAGCTCATATATTTTATTAGTGTTCAAGGTCAACTGTGGCAAGCCCATAAATTGTTAATTCAATTCAATTAATTATGACGAGCTCATACATTTTATTAGTTTTCAAGATCAACTGTGGTGAGCCCATATGTTGTTAATCCAAATAATTATGACAAGCTCATACATTATTACTACTATTCGAAGTTAGATGTGACCAATTGTTTACTCAAATTAAGTCAACTAAGGTTACAACGATAACAAACATGAAAAGGGTGAAGAAATATGTTATTTTATACATAATAAAACTCATTACAAGGAGAGAATGTGTGACTGTTACAAAAATCTTACAAAGTAAAAGGCCTAAAATCTAAGCAGCAGCATCATCCTGTTGAAGCTCCTCCAAGGCATCTATCTCCTCCACAAAATCTTCAACTTCATTGGCAGGAATAGGTAGTTCTGCAGGTAGAAATTCTTCCTTCAGGGTTGCCAAATCAAGTTAGGGATGCAGCTCAACAAGTCTCCCAAAGACTTTATTGTATGCGACCCTCTTCCAATACAAGCCGAGGCTTTCATAGTCGGTCATTTCATGGAAGCGGGCTACATATTCATTCACAGCTGCCTCTCCTACCCCACTCAACAATTGCTTTAAGTTGGAAACCTCTGCAGTCAGATCTTCAATATGAGCCTTTAGTTCCCAGTTCTCTTTGTTAGCCACCTCCAAGGCTTATGAAGTGATCTTCTGCAGATTATCAGAGTTATCCATACGCTTCGTCAGGACATTAACCTCGGCTTCGCAAAGGTGGACTTCTTCTTTCAATTCATTGTTCTCCTTGAGAAGTGCCTCCATCCTCGACTCTGCCTACCTTGGAGGTTTCAATGGCTTTATTGGTTGAAGACGCATCAACATTGGCTTTATTGGGGGCTGCGTCAACATCCTTAACCCTCTGGAGGTATTCCTTATTGAGGTCATGTAGCCACCTCATCTCCATTTGGGCATTTAAAAAGAAGCCCCGAGAGCGAGCCTATACGGTGAGCCCGACCTCCACCATATCCACTGCATCACAGGTCTTGGTGTACGAGGAGTGCTTATTATTCTAATACTTATGTTGAATCCTCATAGCCCCCTGGACCTTAATAGGCAACATCTCCATTATCGTGGATGCTATCTCGTCAGACCTTCCACCCAAAAAGTATTGGGCATTTCCTTTAGAAGGGGCACTCTTTGTCTCCCTGCCCCATTTCTTCCTCACTAGGCTCAACCTCTCATCAGCCCCTCCTCAGCACCCACTATTTTCACAGAGGAAATGGGCTTAGCGTGAATGGGTTGTCGAAGTGATTATCCAAGGTTGTCTGGCGCGTAGGAAAGGATCAGACCCGATATTCTTTGTCAAAACCAACTTTCTCTTATGAGGCCTCTCCACGAAATTTTCTACTTTCTTCTCATTTTTCCCTTTCTTTTCTGGAGGAGGCGGTGGCTACATCTTCGAAAGGCTATCCACCTCATCCTGTTGGTTTTTATAAGATCGGGACTTGGAGCTCGAGGGCTTCGTATTTTTCACCTCTCCCTAGCATCTCATATAGAACATGTTCGATTTGACATATTTTTTCTTGTCGTGTTGTCTTACAAACAAAGAGGAAACTCGTTAGCCATGATATGAACAAGTGAATGGTTATCAACGGCTAGAATGAAATATTATTAACTACTCTACCTTTAGTAGCAATTGGCTGGTGGTTCACAAAGAGGTTTCGCTTCTCAAGTACGTTCTTGAAGTACCTCTTCTCTGAGGGCAACTCATATATTGCCTTGTGATGGCCCACTCAGACGGTTCAAGTTCGAATCGATTAACTACAGTTGCACAAAGCACACATCATAAACCAGAAATAAAGGATAAGAATGTAAGAAAATGAAGATCACTTTACTATACTCGTGATACTAGGTCGGCATAATTATCTCTGGGACCACATCTCCCTTCATTGTCTGCCAGCAACCCCTAACCCAGAACCAAGATGATTTCTAGTTCTTGATGGAGGTTGGAGTCCCCCAGATGAAGGGAGAGTGGGAATGTAATACCACCCATTGTAATCACTCTCCCAACTTGAGGCTCGGGGTTGGAAGAGAGTTTGGAAAACATGTGGAGGCATATCCTCGCCAAGAGTAACCTCCTTCCAAAGAAGGAAGGCCCCTACTAGTTGGCTCAATGCATTTGGCACTGTTGGATTGGGGCCAAATTGTAGTGCCTAAGGATGCATCTAAAGAAATAGTATAATGGTAGCTTCATCCACCTACTCTGAATGGCCTCGCTCACCTAAGGAAATAAGCCTTCTCCTATAGCGTTGGCACAAACATTTTAATGTTATCAGAAATTCTATACCTCTATCTGAAGGTCTCCAGTTCACTCTCTTTCCACCTAATACTATAGTCTATAGGGCCCTCTAGAATCATCCATACACTATAAGGGTGCCATATTTACTTCGAAAAAACCCTCCAGGTGCATTCCTTTTTGAACACGAAGCCATTTTATGCAAATAAGATAGAAATTTTGAAAAACGTTGGGTAATTATGCAAGTTTAAGATGCTTGGAGAAGGTGAAAACGGATTTGTTTGCCGAAAAAAAGGATAGAAGAGGTGCTGAAAGTTTTCAGAGATTTTCAATACTTAGAAATTTTAACTTTCGCGAAATGAAGAGAAATGAGAAAAGTAGAGTTTGGGCCTTCTATATAGACAGGGTGAATGCTCCACCGTTGGATTTTCTCCCATTACAATCTGGACTGCACATCCACAATTTCATCTATCACGTCAAAACCAAAAGGCGCTTATTCAAAATTCGAATCAAGAGCTCAAATGAAACTGGGAATAACACGTGCCTTATATTCATGTAAGCCTCGCCAACTATAAGATACCATCATCATTGTGCATTAAATCCACACATAATACAAGCCTTGGAAACCACTATACCACCTAGCTATTTTTCTATTGGGAACCAATATTTCTTTCAAATTATTAGAGCACGCCACCCAATGTGCTTCGACATCAACAAAGAAGCTCGACATTTTGCTCCAAGGGCCTCACCTCGTACAATTTAGTCTTATCACAGGCTTTAACTTAATCAAAGGAGCTCGACATTTGCTCCAAGGGCCTCGCTTCTTACTATTCAGCTTTATCACGTACTTCAATTTTATCAAAGAGGCTCGACATTTGCTCCAAGGACCTCACCTCGTACTATTTAGTCTTATCACGTGTTTCAATTTAATTAAAGAGGCTCAACATTTGCTCCAAGACCTTCGCCTCGTATTGTCCAACTTTATCACGAATTTCAACTCCATCAGAGAGGCTTCTCACTACCATTTCAAGTCCATGCATTATATAAATAATCATATCTGGACTTCATGGACTGTTGTTATACCTTCCAAAACTAGGACCCATATGTGGCCTCAGTTAGCCTACGTGGCGAGCGATTCGGGGGCCCCATATACACTAACATGGGACGACCCAACTTTACACAGACGAACCTCTTCAAGTTTGAGTGACCCCATGTAAAAAAGGCTAGACCGACCCCATTATGCACAGATCTTATTGCAAGAGCTGGTCCAGGGCAAGGTAGTGACAAAATGAACAGATCTTACGCCACGTGATTGACAAGACAACTCATTACCACTATCTCCGCCGGAAACCTATTTGGTCAAGTCCAAGCCGCAAGCTAGGCTTTGTGAATACAAAAATAGTATTAGCATGTAAGTTTGTGATTGATTGATGCCTATGCTTAGAAAGGTCAATTATTTAGATGAGGCCACGTGCATTGTCATCTAATAGCCTTCATTCACATTTCACAAGTATAAAAGTTCACACTTAATGCCCTTTAAAGGTAATGTAAGTTTAGATTCTCAAAGTTATATTCTTGCTACACATCTTAATCATTCACCCCAAAGCTAACCCCAATTTTACATTAGAGGCTCACGTTTAAAACTCTCCCACACTCATTTATTTACTTCCCCAACTGACTTAATAGTTAGAGTGTCCGCGACCAACTCCATCCCTTCTGTATGAGGCCATGTGTGACTAACGATTTGTCCAAGTGTGTAGGAACCCAGCTTGAGTGGACGTGAGAGGCCTTGGGATCTGTTGGCCACACATTAGTATATTTTCTGGGGTCAACGACTATCATGTTTCTTCTCTCGAGTCAGAAACATTTCATGAAAAAAGAAAATGTGTAATAATTAAAACTACGTATTGCCTTATGAATCTTGTGGTGTCTTCTTCTCTAATGATACTTCTTCAATGACTCGATTCGCCCATTCATGACTATTATGATGACAAAAACCCTACAAAGAAGTGACATGACTTTACTCCCCCATGACCACTCCGACAAGATAATTAATACGAGAAAATATTGAATCTTAAAGAACGAAGATGATAATGTGTTTGAGTGAAAAAGGTAATAGTTTAACTCCTTACTAAAGGATTTCTTGCTTTGGGGAACATGTGTCATCATATCCCGATCATGAAATTTTTTCCACTTTCCACCATCTTCTAGATATTAGAAGCCAATGATAAGAACGTGGTGATATGAGCATGCTAAGTTACCTGACGTGGGGACATAGTTATAACTTCCCCGCACAAAGTTTGTAGGCAGTAAGGATAAGCTCGTGTGTCTATTAAACATGTATCAATAAGGTAAACAAGCACTCTTTGTCCTATTGGCAAGCAAGGCAATTAGCTGAACCTTAGAGTACTTGATGCCAGATATGCTCCACACTAAGAGGAACAAGACGGCTACTAATATGTATATGACTAACCTATTGACCTATGATTTAATATAGCTCCATTTGTTTTGATTATAACAAACAAGATACTTATGACTCTAACAATCTTTGCTTCTTGAGTTTTTCTTCTTAAACATTCAAAGGCTCAAATCGTCATCCGTTAAAGAACAAGCATTCAAAAAAAACTCGAAGAGTACAAGGACTTTAAATATTAGAGTTTAGAAGTTGTTTATCAAACTTCAATTTTTATGTATAGGTATTAACTTATCGATTTTCTAGCAAATGTATAAAGCTCAAACTATTTCTCATAATTCATCACTTGCATAAAAATGTTTTTGATATAAAAATGATTTTGAAAAATGAATATTTTTATATAAAAACTAATTTCCAAAATTTGTATATTTCGGTCGACCGAAGTATACACCGGTCAACCGAAACAGCTCTTACCGATTTTGTACATTACCGTATTTATAGCATCTCACCAGTTTTGTACATTGCTCACCGTATTTACAGCATCTTACCGGTTTTGTACATTGCTTACCGTATTTACAACAACTTACCGATTTTTATATCACTTACCATATTTACATTGATTACCGAGTTTGCAATCTCACCAGTTTTTGAATTCGGTCGATCGACCAATCTGCTCGATCGAAGTGTCAATCAAAATTTCAACGGTTTGAATTTTGCAACGGCTATATTCACACTCCGGTCAACTGAAATTGATCAACCGAAACTTTCTGATTTTCAATCTTTTGATCTATAAATAGCCATCTCTTTTGCATTCAATTCTAATAACCTACAAGAGTAATTAAGAGAGTATATTTATTGAAAATCATTTGAGCTTACTTGAATATACATTCTGTTGATACCCAGAAATGAGCCAACAGATGTCGGGCTCACTCACGCCAAGTCAAACACAATTCCGGCGCGTTCCTACCGGAATAAAAACGGTAGCTAGGAGGAAATAGACGCGGGAGATACTTTATGGCGAGAGACAAAAAATGTTCGAGCTCCGGCGGGTAGAATGAAAGCAATTGCACTAACAACAATCACCGAACGAAATCCAAACTCATTTATGTAACAACAAACGGGAATATGTGGAAGGATAGTTGAAATGCTAATATATTTCCTCTCTAGGATTTATATGCATTATTTGAATATATGAGTGTTGATTTCGTTATCAATCATCCAACTCCCTTTCAATTACAAAGGGAACCTATTTATACTACCATGGTAATTCTATTTTGCAAGAAAACTTCTTAATCTCATCTCAATTCTTGATAAATATTTTCTTTGCCAACACTTATATCGAAGTGAAAATCTCTCTTCATACTTAACTTGTATTATTTGGTAAGAGGGATTATTGGTTGAAAACTTTGATACAAATACACTAACTATTTCATTATCCATCATTCATCAAAGTTTGCAACAAAGACACTTGAGCTTTATTATTTGTTATCTATTGAGGTGGTATCCTAACTCTCTAAATACTTGACTTGATTATATCATTTGTTAAGAGAGTTCTTTCAATTGTTAAATTATAATTTTGGTGGTTTCTAGAACCTTGTGAAAACTCGATTATTGTTAAGGATAGGTGCTCCTTGTTGTAAGTCACCAAAGGATAAATGGTCCTTGTTATAAGTCACTTAAGGATAAGTGCTCCTTGTTGTAAGTCACTTAAGGATTGGTACTCCTTGTTTGTAAGTTACCATTATAATGCTTTTGGCCTTACTCGTGATGGAGAGCTTGGTAACTGGGACGTAGAACACTTTGTGTATCGAACCCTATTAAATTTGTATGTTATTTTTACACTATTGCACTTTACTTAAAATT
>CAIGRP010066632.1:0-14675 GCA_903798385.1 Fraxinus cuspidata | reverse complement strand
TTTCCTTTCCTTTTGTTGGTATGCGCGTGTGAGTGGGTGGGTGGGTGGGGCTGGCGTGCTCATTAAGAGAATTATCAAGATCAGGGCGATTGTAATGAAATTTAGTATTAACTTGTGCATGATTTTAGAAAATACAACTCTTTATTTGATAAACCTAGTTATAGTACTTGAACTATGACATTTAAGAACACAGGTTTCTTTTTTTTCTTTCTAACCCCTTTTGTCTGCAGTTTTCTTTCTTTCTTTCTTTCTTTCTCTTTTTTTTTTTTTTGTCAAAAAATATTTTTTTGATTTTAGCCAACCAGTGAATATTATACACAAATGAACTTTTGACATTTAAAAAGTGCCTTTAGACTCTGGCAAATTGTTTATAAAGAGTATAAGCAAGTTGTGAAAAAGGAAGTAGTACTTGTGTATTTTACGATATGATTAATCTATGTGTACATAGATGTACATATAGGGGTTGACATAGCATGACCCTTTACGATAATATGTGAAGTAAAAGCGATTTTAACTTTAACTTATAAGTGTTAAGGAATAAATCACATATTGAATAAAGATAAATTGTGGATGACAATAAAGCGAGGCAATCATTATGATTCCCAACCCATTCAAGAATTTTCAAGAAGAGAGACCAAATAAAAAAAATAAAAAAAATCCCAATTTAATCTCATCTTTAATTAATTAATTATTTTTATATTATTTTTATATTTTAAAATATAATTTAATTAAAAGCATAAAAATAAAATAAAATAATTTCGGGACAAGGATCAAGATCCTGTCCTCACCCATTTACTATTAGGGGAGGGAATTCCCCACCTATTCGAGTAAAATATAAATCAACATAAGTAATGAACTACTCTTTTTAACTAGGTTAATCTTTTAAAATGAAATTTCAAATTTTGATATGAAATGCAAAAGGACCAATCATAAAAATTTATAATAAATGAAAGTGAGAGATTATATGCATTAACTCTGCCTACTGTGTACAATTTTAACTCTATTCATGTTTGATCATAGCCGATCTCGAAATACTTTACTACTATTTTTAATTCTTTTTTTTTTTTTGAAGAAACTAATGCTATTATGCATCATTGGTGTCAAGTATTAATTTAGATGACAATTGTATAGTATTAAATGGTATGCTTACTTAAATGCAATATTACACGATTTATTTAATTGATCATATCAAGTGTAACTACTTAAATTAGTGCTCTAGCATAGTTGACGTTAGATAGTGTTATTCTTTTGAAAATTTTAGAGCCAGACCTCCCCCTGTCAAAGGGCCTTTAGCAGGCCCTAGAAAAAAGTGGAAATTATAGCCCCTCTTTAGTATTGCTAAAATTTTTGATTAAAGTTAACGATTAATTTTAACAATACATTTTATAGGATCACGACTTTTTAAACCATACATTTCATCAACTTATTAAAATTTATTAAAAAATCTAATCTTAATCTCTACCAAACATGAACATAATGTAATTAAGGGAAACCAATAGCTGGGGCCTTTTTCTTATGCCACATATTTGACTTCAATTTTACATATACATACTCAAACATGGACAAAATCATGTTTTCTATCTATCTAGATAGCTTATCATGGCAATCTACTTCATTGCTAGATGAATAGCATTGATACTACCAAAAGATAAATTTGAAAAGTCAAGATGAGGATGACCGCAAACAATGACCTTAAATTGATTGAGGTAAAACTCTAAAAATATCACGAGTTACTTCCTAATACCTGTAAAAGGCTGCGAGATTGGATCTCATCGCCCCTACGATACAAGAATTAGCCAAGAAGGAAAGGAAACAAATATGTAGAAAGTTGTAGAGTAGGGATGGCAATGAAGCGGGTCACGATTAGAAGAGTCATTCCCGTTCTCTTCTCTGCTAGGTATTTTTGTCACATTGTCCCACTTTCATACCCAGTTAAGACAGGGCGAGGTGAGATCGAATGACTATGATTGAAGTAGGATGAAATCAATTGCTTTTTTGAGCGTTGGATTTGTTGTAATGCCAAAAATGCCAAACCTGGCAAGAGACTTTGAATCTGTATATCAAAAAAGTGATTGCTTTGCATATAACTTTAGCTTGGAGTTTTTGTGTATCTATCTACCTCTTGTACTTCTTTATCCTAGCTGAAATTTCGCCTTGTTTGGTGAGGATTAAAATAAAAATTTTGGCAAATCTTGATAAAATATATGATTGAAAAGTTGTGAATCTCATAAAATGTATGATTAAAATTAATTATTAATTGTGTTAGATTAAAATCTATATTTTAATTCCTACCAAACATGAGTTATAAGTTGTAAATATGCAGCTCATTTAAATTTAATAATAGTCTAGGGAAGACTCGATAAATTTTGGAAAAGTCATATTAGTTTTGTTTGTTTGTAATTAGATGTAATCTGTTTGTCGCTTCAAATCACAATTACATTGGATCGAGACACTTGCTGTTGGGATTACTTCGTGAATATGAAGGTGTAACAACTTGTTGTTCATGAGAATTTAGATGTTAAAGCATGCAATATTCGTACATGGTGGTAACTTTACATGCTGTCTAATATATTTTTATGATTTTATTGATTAATTTACTTTTGTAACCGAGACGAAGATGATATGGCATGCTCAATTCGCTAGTTATGAAATAAGGCCAACTTTTACTTCAATTGATAGATTTTGTGCTAGCATTTATTAAAAAGATCACATGTTAAGTTCATGTTTGGTACGGATTAAAATTCAGATCTTAATTTAAATTAAAGTCAACAATTAATTTTAATCACATATTTAATAGGACCCACAACTTTTCAATAATACATTTCATCAACTTTTACTAAAATTTACTAAAAATCTGATTTTCAGAATATGGGGTTAAAAAGTTGGGAAAATTTTTGAATTTATGTATAGAATTTTTTGTTGTGTGAATGTGTAGTTGAAAAGGAGTATAAAAAAAGAGTTAAAATAATGAAAGATAAACAAGGACTTAATTGAGATAAGCTTAACGTTCTAAATGACCAAAGGTTCTAAATGACGAAAGGCGTGACGCTTTACCTATGCACTAATTTACCGATCAACGAAAGCGTTGGCCGCTTTAAGGTGCACCTAGGCTCGCATAGGCACGTCTTGGCACGCATTATTATTATTATTATTATTATTATTATTATTATATTTTCAATTTTTTCTTTTTTTAACACTACATAAAGATTTCAAATTTTAGGCCAATTGTATTGAAAAGCACAAAAATTAATAATTATAATTTTTTTGTGGAATTTACACAGTAACAGTGAATAAATATTACATTTCATAAACAAGTGTTGAAGTTTATTTGTTCACTTTTCAGGTTTTTAACATTTTAATTAAATATTAAATATTTTAATTAATTGACGCGCGTATCTCATAAAATAAGTATTTTAAATTTAGGATTATCTCAACTTCCTTTATCATTTGAACCCCCTTTCTTATCAAGTACAATCTCCACATCATTCACGCTTAACCTCCACGATTATTCTACATTCCACTTTCATAAATCTTCAACTTTCAGAAGCTTCAACCGTATATTATCCTCCTCCTATATAAAAGTATTTTTATCTACTTTGTAAGAGTTGTACAATCCGAAATCGAAGGGTAATCGCTAAATTGAAGGGTGATATTAAGGGGAAGAAGATAGTGGAGACGCCAGATAGAGGAAATAAAAGAAAGCCAAAGGAAAGTCCCAAGAAAACACTGTCAAAAAGGCAAAAATCATCCGAGTCACGGAAAAACAGTCCGCCAAAAAGGTATTTTCAAATTTTTTTTCTTTTTTTATTATTCATTTGTGACCTTTATTCGGTTAGAAATTAGTATCCAAGGAAATGTGTAGGGGTTTCTATTTGAAAGTGTTTTTCTAAATTATAGAATGAATTATGACCTACAATATGCCGTATGTGACATGTCAACCCAAATGTGATCGAGATTATTATGGATTTGTGAGCTGATCACATACATTGCATCTGTGACCTTATTTGCATGATGATATACGATTATATGTATCTGTGACCTCATTTACATTTGTTTGAGACTATATGTCTATAACTTGATTTAGTTTAATATTTCCTTTGAAAGTGATGTTTATGGACCAGTGACCTGATTGCATTCCATTCTTTGTATTTGCGACATTGAATGCATGATTATATGTATATGTGACCAATTTTTCCTATTTGTCTGTGACCTGACTTATTATAATTTTTCAATATGTGGTGTGATTGAAAACTATTATTTGTGAACTAATTTACAATATTCTTTGCATATGTGACCTTGTTTATTCTACTAATAGTTCATAGATATGATTTTAACATTGTTTTCATGTAAACACGTTATGCATGTGTGGAAATTCATCATACCACAAGATAGTTGGTTTCTTGGAAAAATTACAACTTCAATGACAAAGGGTGTTCTAACGAATATCAAAACATATCTAAGTGAAGCCCAACGATGTATACTCATGAGAACATGCTTTGCGCACTTTTTATAATGCCATGAAATTGTGGTTCAACCACAATTGATACATTACTTTCTGCTCAGGCAGGTGCATCAACCCAATGAAAAAGAAATGTGGTTTTTTATATTAGGTCGATTTGTTAGTTTTTCTCTGGTCAAGTTCTGTTTAGTAACAAGATTGAGATGCTCTAGAAATGGTGATATATGTACACTTGAAAATACTCCTTCACGTTTGAAGAAAAAATATTTTAGTCAACTGAAAATTGTAACACATGAAGATATCAGGGATGCATTTATATCAACCTGCCAACATCTAGACTAGGATGTTGTTGAAGTCCTTATAGACCAAGACGTCTCAATGCTTGGAGCTCTATATTTTTATTAAATCTTACCTATTTCCAAGATATTACAAGAATGTTGTCAATCACTACTTGTTTGTATTTGTTGAAGATTTTTGCAATGGACATGTTCCTATTGGGGAAGACCATTTTTGATACTACCTTGAATGCTTGAGAGATAGTTCGAGTAAGAAGACACACAATTATACGTTAAGAGGTCTATAGGTAGCCTTTCAAGCGTGAATATACAAGACGGTTCCTAGTCTAGTTGGAACTGTTGTCACAATGATGTCTAAAATGCACACTTGAATCAGGAACTGGATTACAGATGAGCACCCATCTGCTTCTAAACTTGAAGGATCTGAATGCTTTTCAAACCCTGATGTAATCTTTCAAATATATTGAATTACTAGTGTAGTATTTTGTCTATCATTAACAATATTTTTTCTAACAATCCTATTGAACGGTGGATTCAGATATGTGACCTAGACCCATCGAACACTAAGATGGCAATACCGTATATGAATGAGGTCTAATATATTAGACTAGTTCAACTAGATAATACACGCGATGACCGGAGAAAGAAAGGTAGGATGTAAAGTTCAGTTGTGCAGGAGCAAGTGGAAAGCCAGGTTCTCTTGCGTAAAAACACCTACATCGGTGCTCATGATAAGCGATAGTAGTACTGGTCACGTTGTTTTCTGCGAAGACGATGATAACTTCGTTGATCCTTTATCAAGATGGAGGAGACATCTTTCCATGTAAATTCTCCAACAGATGATGGTCCATCAGCTAACCCCCATGATCCGAAAGAACAGCATTCAGTTGTGCCGCCTCCAGATGATGTAAGTTATTTTGAAATTCATATCATCCATACAATAATTTTTGTAATTCATATAAGTTGCAATCTGATTTTTATCGTAGGTCACATGTCATATCAATGAACATAAGTCACATATATTTGTGCACTGGTCGCATATCCATTTGCATTACTCATATATGATTCATTTTTCAATGGTCATGTCACCATATTTAAGTCACACGTATTAATGGGCACACCATATGCTTACTTGTATTAGCAAATTAATGTTTGATATCTATCACATTTTACACTTTATATGTTGTTGTTTTATTTTTCATAATTTAAAGGTGATCAAGGAATTGAGAAAAGAGTTCAGTATGCAAATATCTGAACTACATTCAAAGAACGAAGTTTTGAACGTGCAGCTCGATGACTTGAAGTCACAGATGCCATCTCTAAAGTGAGAACATATCCTAAAATTGAATAAGATTGTCCAAATGCAGAGTGAAATTAGAAACGTGTTGGACATCAGGATAAACATGAATTTTTTTTTCTAAATCTATACTGCTATGATTTCTAGTTCAATGGAAGAGATTTTGAAAAAAATTAGTGATGAATCGAAAGATCATATAGTTGGAGATGCAGAAGCTTGTATAGTTTGAGAGTCTGAAAAGCCTGATGAACAACTTATTTACAACCATTTTGAATGGTATACAGTTTCATTTAACATTTGACATTTGTTCCAATTTCAAGCTAAAGTTGTGGGAACGAATGTGGTTAGGAAGGATAAGGTTAAGATAGACCCTTATGATGATCTTGAGTTCTCATACAGTATTCAAGCTCCTTCATTTAATTTGGATGTCGGATCTACACAACTCGACCTACCTGATCGATTCAAATCCAAATAAATTCATAAGCAGGTTGACTCTGTTATAGCTGATGTCATGCAGGAAACAAAAGTGCTGAGAGAGGGATATACAATTATCCAGTTATATACACAAGCTTTGTTTACATCATAAGTCATAGATAACATGTTGGTCACAGATTTGAAATGTTATTAAATCACAAATCACACACAGGTCACATGTGTACTTGTAGATCAATTATCGAAGATGTTTACTGTTACAAAAATATAAAAAGATCACCGCTATCTGAACTGAGTTCAAGATTATTAGTTAAGAGGGTTTTCAGACCAACGAAGATACTACAGTCTCCAATTTTCGCAGACGAAAGACAATTATTCAAACATTCAGATAGTGATGTGGTTTTAGAACATTATAATGGTCATGTTGAAAAATGTCGACATCACTTCATTCTAGAGTTGGTTCCAGAGAGGATACAAACCAAAAAATAAGTACATATATTTTTAAATTTCTGAAGTTGTTTAAGAACTCATTGTAACACAAAACTTATGCTTCATGTTACCTTTATGGGAAAAAGTTTAATGATGCTGGCGATCGTATCAATCCTGTATTTCTTATTGGTTTGTTCCTAGTGGGACATAAAATGTGATTCTACAAGCTTGTCGACTTAGAGTCTTCGTTGAGCAGAACGTCACATATTATTTAAAATGGTCACGGGCCATATGAAAATTTACACAGTTTAGTGAATTGAAGTCACGAATTTTACTGAATAGCATTTGACAAAGCATGACATCATAATACTTTTTATATTTTTATTATGATAGCATATCGATGTGTGTTTCTACTACATCCGCCAGTTGGCCAGGCCCGAGAAGAATTCAAGTTGAAAGCTACGATGATGGACTCATGGTTCCAGATGAAGCTCAAAAACATATACTCTAAATTCAAGCAAGATCCTACTGTATTGCTGTCAGAGTCCAGTTTGATCGATGTTGTTACAAATGGTAATTTTCCTTTGATCTCTCTTTAGGATGGTGTAAAATTTATTTTTATACCAATTGTACCAACGAACAAAGCACAATGGATGCTTACTGTCCTTGAATTTAGTACATGTAAATTGTATGTGTTCAATTCTTTTGGGAAGACCTACCGAGACTTAATGGTTCGTATTGGGATTGAACTATTTGTCAAAATTATTCATTGCATAATAAACGATGCGGGACTTTGAAAAAACATATTGATTACCACGAAGATGATTGCATGGACTTGAGGTCGATGATTGACAATAGCCTTCCACAACAAAAGAATGGATAAGTCCGTGACCATTTTTCGCAGTATAAACCAATTAGATAAATTTCATACCTAATACATTATGTTACGTTTCTGTTGAGGCATGATTGCGACATCTTCACGATCAAATATGCTGAATACTTGCTCCACGACAATTAAGATTCCATGTAGATGAAATTTGACACTAGGAAAACTAGGCTGGACATAGCGTTATGGCGATATAAACATCAGGGAATATACAAGCCTACAAAGGCGGGGAAGCTTACAAAGGGAGAGGGGATTGTCATTGAGTGATGATTGAAAATGTATTCGAAATTCAAGATGATTAAGGGATTTTGTAAAGTTTCTAAATATTGGCATCTTTTTATTTTTCCTTTCTAGTAGTTTTTGTGATGTAACTAGTTGTAATTAATGTGATTTTGTGGTTGTACGTTAACACGTTGGAAAATTGTTTAATTTGGCATTTGATCAATTCTGATGTCATTTTCATTTGAACGGGTTTGGTCTGATGTTTTATGTTTGGTCATAGGAATTTGAGGTGTTAAGTGATTGTCGTGTCGTGTCTCATTTACACTTCGTTAAATGTAAATGGATTATGTGTCAAAGAACAAAATTTATATTTATAGGTCACAGACTATAGTACATTAATTATATATGTCTGCCATTAGGTCACATATTATACTAATTACACTTGACACGGGTCACGGGTAATTTAATAGGTCATTGATTGTTGTCACAAGTCACAAGTAATTATTTAATTTGTACAGGTCACAGTTAATTTTATAGGCCACTAATTGTTTTCAGATGGTCACATCTACACAGGTTTCTGAAACAATTGCACAGTTTGTTTGCAGAAGTCACTGACTATAATAAATAGTCTTATATTTAGGTCATTATGTAACATTTTCTACATTTCTTAAATTACATGTTATACAACATACTTGACCATGTAGAGGTCACATAATTAATCTGTACAGGTAACAAATAATTATATATGTCACAGATTGAATATAATGGTCACAGTTAACATGATACATAGTTATCTCTCAACATGCCACATTCTACTCTATTGGTCAGTTATTTTAATATCAAATTACAGATTCTGCTTCCTAAGTCACATGGTATTAATTGTACCACTATTATTTCAATAAATATTTCATGTACAGTAAAATAATATACCAATCAATACGTACAACTAATTTATGAAATGTTAAAGACAATCGAAAAATAGTGATTTGTCTATGGTCTGACTGTGTCATCAACTATTTTACTATTCTTAGGTGTTTGTTCTTGCTTAATTTTGGCTTAATGGAACCAAACTACTGCATTTTCAGAGATTGTGACCATGTCCTCCACAAGTCCACATTTGACAGTGGTTTCCCTTCACTGGATGACCTTATCCTCTTTTCAGCAGATCTTTCAGAACTCGTCTTTTGATTAGGAGCTAATACAATTGTGTCTTGCACTTCTCCAAGCGTTGTCCATTTAGTTGGATTTCCAACTAAAAATATGGAATCTTGACATACATTCATGTATGCCTCTTTTGTGTAATAATAAGAACAATAATCATAAGGATCCCTCTTAGTATTTAGAATCACAGCTAGTGCGTGTAGACATGGAAACATGTCAACTTGAATCATCATGCATGTGCATGATCATTGATCTATATCTACAACAAAAGATGAGTATTCACCATTAACTGAAAACATTGCTTAGTTTATAGGAAATATCTGGAAGAAAGGTTAAAAATCATACATATGTCAAGCTACATAAATAAAGTTCAGGTCACGGAACATAATCTTCACGTTCCGGATATATATTTCATTTATCAAATAACTAAGTTACTCACAAGTTCCTCAAATCTGTGCTCATTTTCCTCATTTGTTTCTCGTACTTGGTCGACAACCTCGTGAAGGTGTCACGTGCATCGTCACTATGTTTATAGAACCAAGCTAGTATAGTTGTCTCAAAGATTCTAGTAAGGATACAACAGGGTAATTATTGGCTGTCTTTGTGACTATATTGACCGGTTCTACTATGTTTGATGTCATTGTAGAATATCGATTTGCTGACATGTGGAATCGTGACCACTTTTCAGGTCCAACCTCCTACAAACATATGTTATGTGGATAAATATCATATAAATTACATTTGTGGCCGTTTTCATGTACGCAAAATGTAATTGAATTAGTACATCATTAGATAAAGCCTAATTTTATCATGTATCATGTCAAGCTAGTGCATGTTATATTCAAATTTTGCTAATGTATATGTGCAAATAGTTGAATTGTAAGCTTGCGATATGTTGTAACCTGATTTACCGAATATGATTTCAGGCTTTGTAGCAAATGATAAAACAAATCCCATGACAGGTTCCTGGATAGACATGTTATATAGCATTCTTGATAGTGTTGTGGCGATCTAACACAAACCACAATCCTTCTCTATAACCATAAGTCCTTTGCAAGTTCTCAACGAATCATGTCCAAGATCTATCGTTCTCATTATCTCCAATTCCAAACTTGAGAGTGAAAATGCTGCCATTTGCATCATGTGTACACGCTGTAAAGAAAGTACCACCATAATGTTCATTCAAATAAGTGTCATCCACCACAATCACATGCTTACAATTTTTCAATTCTTGAATTGATGCACCAAGCGCCATGAAATAGTAATTGAACCTACTGTGATTATGTAAAAGTTGGTAGGTAACTTACCGAATGAATCAATTGGATTACCCCTAATCATTTTCATGGTTTGCTCCCAAGATCTCCAAGCCTTAGAATAGTTCATAGAAACTCTATAAGTATGCAAGATATCACTACATATATCCTTTAGAGTGTATATAGCATGTGACGATGTGTACTTGTACATGATGCTAGATGACACGATCGTAGTTGATAATTGCCTACGAGATTCCAATATTATGTTTAAGCCACATGTGTGACCACCAGTAATCTTTCTAATCTTAAATAGACTCGTTTTACCCTCACGTTGACAATCTACATATCCAACTACACTCATCATGTAAACACTTGAAAACATACTCCTTCGTGTCCGATCGAACAACTTTAACTCAAACATGTTCTATATTGCAAAAAAAAAAAAGAAATGCTCAATTTCAAAATCTCCTTATCATGGAAGACTCTTTCTTCTTCTTCTACCTCTCTAGCATCAACGATATTTACAATTGTAACTTCTTGTTCAAATACGTGACCTGCTTGTTCGATTGATGCATCGCATATGTCTGATGACATATCCTGTAATGAAAACAACTCTCAGTAGTTTGTACTTCAGTTGGAACCGTAATAGTTTGTTGCTCAATTTCTACGGTTGTAACATCAATGCTTAACGAGTATTTAGAATGGTCATTATCTATACCCTTTAGCGTAATATAAGATAGTACATCACTGTCACTTCTTATTCTTACCAGAGAAAAATCATTGTTCAATGCATACTTTATTGTGACATCTATTTTAGTAGGATCCAAACTGAACTTGATGATAATGGTACCCACAAGCTTAGCACAAGTGTAATTACGATCCAGCAAAACCAACAATAATTGTGATTCATTCAACAAATATACATGCACATACAGCATTTCTTCAGTTTAAAAATATAGTATCATCACAAATATGAATTCATACAGGTTACAATGTAACTACGAGTCACAATATGAATTCGTGAACGTCACACAGAATTATCCACGATATTATAAATAAGGTATGAATGTAATATATGTCACATATTTAAATGTATCAAGTCACATTTTATTTAACAGATGCCACAATTTATCTTGCATAGTCTATTAAAAACAAGTGTCAAAGTTTATTGCAACAGGCAACATGATTAGATTCTAGGTTACAATTTATCATATACATAGTTCACATCACTATTTTTAATGTAGCTGTAGTTACTGTACATGTGTACTCATAGTTATAGAGGTGATTTCACACAAACAGATTCCAGGTCACATATATATGCATACACTATTAATATTTCAATGATTAGTTAAATAACAAACTCACATATGGTGATCACACGTTTTAATTATGCAGTCAAATATATTGAATTCAAGTCACAGACTTATGCATCTTCATAATATTTAAGTACACATATATGTGAGCAGTTAGATGAATTCTATAAACATTGACCATACTACAATCAACAATGTACTAGTTTTTTAGAAACAAAATTAAAATCACAGAGCATGATATACCAGTTGCAATGATTTAATGTAGTAATTTGTTAAAAACGTGTCACAAACATAAAATTCAATCACATGGCAACGGATATATTCAATTTTCGTTACAAATTGGAATCTTCAATTGAGACTTCAACAAACTTCTGAACTACTTATAGAAATACGATACGACAACAACAATAACTCTGTTAAATTATGATGAGAAGATTCAATTGTGAACCTTCGAATTTTGACTTGAAACGTCAATTCCACCGTCGATGAGTCCGTCTACAGAAATTAGTTGCAGCTTGATTTCAGGAAACTAATTTAACAGAATACATATAATTCCTGACTTTTAAATTTTGGAAATGGATGATCTGAAAAATGATTTGTACATAGTTAATATCTGATTTATGATGTTTTTCCAAAATTTTTCAAATTTTAAGCCAATATATGGAAAGGCCCAAAAATTGCATACCCACTTATTGGTCCACTAATTTATAGAGGGCAACTCCGAGCAGTTTTTTGCAAACTTTTGATGCGGAATAAGAATCCCTTTGGTTTGGCTTTGTACATTGTATCCTTGGTTTGAATGTAATGTATTGTACATTTAATTTGGCTGCAGTGTATTATACTATTGTATAAACAATTATTTATATCTAATTGAATTAGTTAATCATTTTCCTATCTTTTACTAATTAATAAAAAATTTTAAACTCTCCAAATATTTCAATTAACATTATTATAATATATCTTGTTTATTATTCGAAAATATTTTTATTTTGTTAAGCTCTTAAAACTGAATTTGATAATATAATTTGTATTTATTATTAAATGATTTTTAAATTGATTAAAAATTAAAAATAATATTAAAATAAAAAAATGCATTTTTACACCTAAGCCTCACATGTGCACGCATCGATCAAAGCTTGACCTCAATGCATCTTCATGCATTACGTTTTTTAGAATACTAGATATGTCATATGTATAGGGGAATTGTACATATAGTATGACAAAAGAACGCACGACGTATATTTATCGATGGATTTCAAAAATAGTTTTTGAAACCTCATTATATATGCACACTTCCCCTATACATATAGCTTTTTCCATTTTAATTACCCTCATTAAGTAATTTAAAAATAAATTATGGGAAAACATTGGAGAAAAACAAAAAATAGAAAAAATCTAATTTGGGTAAAAATGTCATTTACAATTTCTCCAAAATTGTTAAGGATTTACCGGTGTTTGTCGATATATTGACAGCACTTTTTTCTTTGTTGTACTTTTCTTCATTTTTACTAAAGATCTCATTCTTTTTATTGCCGCGCTTATATCTGTACCTCTTTTGTTTGGTTTTTATTCTCGAATTTCAATTAATTTGCACCTCTGACAAAATTTTAATTATAATTTAAGTCAGTACATCTATATGTTAAACATTTTATATGATCAACAACTTATTATTTACTTGCTATGTACACATTCCATATGGACCGTAGTTTGTAAACACTACAAGACAAGCGTATAGTTTTCCATGATTGTTTATGTCCAAATATTCTATTAACATACTTTAAAATGAGGAAAATATAATTGGTCAATTTATTTTTTTTTCTTATTTAAAGGTATAAAGGGCAAATAAATAATTTTATGCCCTTTGTAACGTACATTTTGAAAGAAAATTGTCATCTTTTATTTAATTAAAAGGTAGTGCACAAGGAATAAAGGAGAGAGAGAGAGAGAACTAGGGGGCAATATAACTATCCTTAACGAACAGACTCATCTGATTATATCTAAAATATTAGGTACCATTTTAATATGGATTAATAGTAGAAAACCCCCCTAACAACGTTTCTATATGCTATATACTCTATTTATTGAAAATCGCAGAAAATCCCATATTTGAAACCTTTTGTGAGAAAAACTCCTATACCTTCCAATTCCGTTAGTTTGACCATTAAAAACAGTAAAAATTGTCAAAATCAAAGATGAATAATTGTAGTTGTGATCTCAAAATTTTTTAATTCTTTTCAGACTACACCATTCATTTGCGTCACCCACAATCTCAAATCTTTACAACTTTATCTTCTTCTCCCACCCCACCACATCCCACCCCAGTTAAGCAATCTCACACTACCTCCACTGCAATGACCACCACCAAGGAGGGATTTCTCACGAGGGTTAAGATGAAAATCCAAGAAGAAATTACCCGTAGTGGGTCGCCAAACCAGGGAGATTTTCTCCCTTGTTTTGACAAAATCACCTCTAGTCGGTGCACCCAACCGACATGCACATGCCTAAAATCTCCACAGCACCGTTCAAATCTTTCACCATGGAGCACAGACTCATCACTTTCACAATCTCGATTATGTTATCGAGAGAGATATTTTCGTTATGCTTGATATTTTTTGTCTTCTTGCGATCGCGCTCAGGCTCCTTAAGTGCTTTGATGACAAGGGAGTCGACGGATGGGACAACGGTGACCTTGGCCAGGCAGTTCTGGATAGTGAGCTTGACGGTCACGCGGAGGCCATTCCAGTCCTTGGCGATGTCTTCTCCAATTTTTTTGGGGGAGAGGTCGAGCGTTCCGATTTTGGGAACAAGGGAGCTGGCAGCACCGACCTTGCCCCCGGTAACTCGGACAAATACGTCGACGACTTGAGAGGGATCGAACTTCGATGGCATTTTTTGCTGAAGCTGAAGGCTTGTGAGACGAAAAAAGT
>CAIGRP010066621.1:0-77895 GCA_903798385.1 Fraxinus cuspidata | reverse complement strand
CTCGGCTCGGGCTCGGGCTCGTGTCGCTCCATTTTGGGGCGTTGGCTCGAGCCGGGCCCGGCTCGGGCTTTTTTTCGACCCGTGACTAAATAATATATAGAATAAAAAAATTAAATTTTTTTAAGTTTAAATGTATTTTTTTATATATTAATATTTTTTTTATTATTTATAACACGTATAAATTGCATAAATTTTAAATACATTATAAAAATTATAGAGTTATAAAGATTTTTTTTAAAAAAATACGAGCCGGCTCGGCTCGGGCCCAGCTCGGCCCGCTAAGGCTCGAGCCGAAAGCTCGGGTCGAGCTTTATTTTTTTTGGCCGCCGAGCTTTTGCTCGGCTCAGCTCGGCTTTGGCCAAAAAAAGCTCGGACCTGTTTTGCTCGAGCCGAGCCCGAGCTTTGAGTTTCGGCTCGTGGTTCGGCTCGGCTCGTTGACATGGCTACATGGACCTTTCTCAAGTCATGGGCAGTTTCTTCTATTTAAGCCCCTCCATCCCCCTTGTTCTCTACTCAATTCACATTCAACTGTCTACTTTTATCTCTTACACAATTCCTCAAACTTTCGGAAAAACCTCAGTGAAAACAACAAACCCAGAATTCTTATACCAAAATCCGCAAAAGAAAAAAAAATGTTTAGTTTTTCAGATACTAGAAGATGTGTTTGGGTTAATGGCCCTGTAATTGTTGGGGCAGGACCTTCAGGTTTGGCTGTGGCAGCTGGCCTTAGAGAACGGGGTGTGCCATTTGTGATTCTTGAAAGAGCTGATTGCATTGCTTCTTTGTGGCAAAAACGTACTTATGATCGCCTTAAACTTCATCTCCCCAAACAATTCTGCCAATTGCCTAAGTTCCCATTTCCCGATCATTATCCTGAGTATCCCAACAAGAAGCAATTCATTGAATACTTGGAATCATATGCCAGGCATTTTGATATCAACCCACAGTTTAATGAAACTGTGGAGTGTGCTAAGTACGATGAGGCTTGTAAATTGTGGAGAGTTAAGACTGTTTCTCCTAGTGAGTGTGAGGTTGAGTACATTTGCCAATGGCTGGTGGTGGCAACTGGGGAGAATGCTGAACGAGTCATTCCTGAAATCGAAGGATTGCAGAACTTTGGAGGGGAAGTAATTCATGTCTGTGATTATAAATCTGGTGAAAATTTTAGAGGGAAGAGAGTTGTTGTCGTGGGATGTGGAAATTCAGGCATGGAAGTGTCTCTTGATCTTTTCAACCATGATGCTAAACCTTCAATGGTTGTTCGAAGCTCGGTGAGTAATCAATATAAACACAAAACAGGAACTTCAATTCATCCATTTCCTCCAGGAAAATTGGATTCTAACGGGGTTTTGGATTTTTTTTTTACAGGTTCATATATTGCCAAGAGAAGTATTTGGGAAATCAACATTTGAACTGGCAATGTTTATGCTAAAATGGCTACCACTTTGGCTTGTTGACAAGATTTTGCTAGTTTTGGCATGGATGATTCTTGGAAACATCGAGAAATGCGGGCTAAAATGCCCGTCTGTCGGTCCATTGGAGCTAAAGAACACACAAGGAAAAACTCCTGTTCTAGACATAGGTGCACTAGAAAAAATCAAATCCAGGGAAATCAAAGTAGTCCCTGGAATCAAGAAGTTTTCATGTGGAATGGTTGAGTTTGTTAATGGCGAAAAGCTCGAAATTGACGCAGTTGTTATGGCTACTGGATATCGCAGCAATGTTCCATATTGGCTACAGGTGAGAAAAAGTTTCCATTTTTCGATCATGCACGCTATGAAAGTTAGTAAATTTTAAGGAATAAGATTCTTGAATATAAGGCTGATTTGTTTTTTATTGTTTAGGAAAGTGAATTCTTCTCCAAGAATGGATTCCCAAAGGCATCATTTCCTAATGGATGGAAAGGAAAAGAAGGATTATATGCAGCTGGATTTACAAGGAGAGGGCTATCTGGTGCATCTGCTGATGCAATGAAAATAGCACAAGACATTGGCGAAGTTTGGAAAGAAGATTTGAATCAGAAAAGACAAAGTCCCTACTCATAGAAGAAGCATTTCAACGTTTTGATCGGATGAGCCGCGGGATTCTCTGACTATTTCCATTCTTTCTTTCTTTCAGACATCATAGTACAACCGATGAGATTTTAACTTATTTTCATCCTTAATCTTGTCTGGTGTAGCCAAGTTCGACTACTAATGACGTGTACAGAGAAATCAGATAGCATAAAGATTAGCCCTCTCCAAGGAAGCCCAAATTTTGTGATGTTTTTGGGCATTTTGCATACTAGGATGATGAAGCATTTTCCTTTTCATTTTTACCACAAAACTATATGTAGAGTTGTATCAATTACAATGAAAAAAGGTGTTTTTTTTTTCTTCATTTCTAAATTTATTCAACTTCTACTTATAAGCTGAAGTTTCATGTATAACCTATATAGTGCATGGAAAAATGCCTATCTAACAACAAAATTATTCAGACCCTTCAAACAAAAAAGTGAGACGCGTTAGCAAAAGAATTCTTTCGTGTAGAACTAGAAAAGTTGTCATTCATCATCTCAATAAAAGAAGGTAAGAGTGGGAGATGTAAATCAACTTTATATTATCGAGATAGCTTTTAAATATTTACTTTTTTTGACGAGCTACTTTTAGATTGAATAAAACAAAGCTTACATAGACAAGTATAAGTTTACTAAAATAATCTTTACTTAGTAGTTGTATTCGTAATCAACAAATCGAAAGCATCCCCCATCACAAGGATTAGTATGATAATGTTGCTTCTCATTCATTTTTATAAATTTGTTCTCTAGTGTTTAATGCATACAAAGTTCTAATCGTCGTCCAGTCATTTACGTCAATAATTACTATAGCTGCCTATATTTTTAAACCATATCATTATTTTATTCACATTTCTACAATTTCTTTTCCAATATATTGAAATGGTCCATCCTTTGATCATCAACCTGCCAGTGAACATCAATCATGATTCATGGGGTGCATGGGGTTTATAATTAGTCCTCATAAACCATAATGCATATTCATGTATAATTCAAAGTCAAAACACATATTAGGAAAGAGAGAGAAAAAAAAAAAAGTAAATGGGCCCAAGTTGGGTTTACAAAAGGTAAACCCGACCCAGGATTCAAATTCAGTAGTTGTTTATTTTTCATATGAAGCCACTTCTATTATTTTATTATTAAAAAATAAGAATTGGTAATATGGCTTCGCCCGGGCTCGAACCGGAGACCTTCAGTGTGTTAGACTGACGTGATAACCAACTACACCACGAAACCTGATTGACATCCTTTGTCGCTAATAAAAATATATATAAAGTAAATTCGATATGGAATTCGGAACAAGTAAAAATCAAGTTTAGATAAGTTTTTTGTCATCTCTATAGATTTAGGAAATCTCTGTACTGGCTATCATACTGTGCGTATGTAATACATTTTATGTTCTCGATCTTATTTGATTGGTCCATAGTAATGCAATCAATTAACTGATCAGATCATATAGAACATCGATTTATGTCTCTCAAAATAGTATGCCAACGATATCTATATCGATTTAAATTCATTTAATGGTACCACATCATATCTATGCAACAAACTTGAAGCAATATTTGCCCCTGCTTCACCCCTATTTTTGGGGGGAAGTGTCTTTTGCAATAGTTATTTTTTGAAAAATATGTAGTTAAAAATATAAGGAATGGAAACATATTTCTTTAAAAATGAATTTTGAAAAAAAATGAGGTTTTAGAAAAATGCACCCCAAACAGGGGGCTTCATCCTTTTTTATCCATCAAATAAGTTGTATTTTATATCAAAAGTTTATTCAACTAAAATTAAACATCCATGGAACCAAATGCAGCCACGCATAAGATCCGTTTGGCAGAATTTCACCTTTTGCTTCTTCTCTTGTAGAATAAATTCCTCTTAAAATTCTTTTAGCTAAACAAAACACTTCGAGAAAATTATTCAAATAGATTCAAAATTAGTTTCTTAGTTTTAGATGTAGTTTTTAACTTTTCAAAAGTCACGTGAAATGTCTTCATAGTATACATTTCTCATTTTTCCTAAGACATAATAAAGAAGCTCAAAAACAACCCACATGGTTTCTCCATACCATGTACCAAAATCATAAAATTTTTCTTGTGATTTTTGATGGCCCATCCACATTCTTGAATCTTGAACCTCAAGCTTTGCTGACTGTAGTTTGACATCTCCATTTATGTCATTTTCTATTTGGGCACATATGCATTATTCTTAACCACAGCTATGGCTCCTTTCTTGTTCAGAAATACATACTATTCTTTGCAGATTACCACATGGGGTTGGTCATAGGTTACTTTATTAGTCTCATCAAATACCTCTTTTCCCTCCCAAGTGCATTTATAACAAGACGAGACTCGATCTTGCTTTTCATTGGCTATGCAAATATTTTTTTGTCTTTCTTTTCTGTTATGACTTGAGAATTGATAAGGTGCTTTTCAGCTAATAAGGGTTATGTAGAGCATATCTTTCTTTTGCTTCATCTTAGTTCATGCACGAGCAAGCATTAATCTTGTCCGTTTGACAAAACTTCTGTTTTTGCTCTTGTTTCTTACAAAAGGGCTTCGTGAGAAGGCCATTTTAATTAGTGTTTTGGAAAAAAAATTTTAAAAGAATTTTCCCTTTCGGAAGAACTTTTAGAAGAAGTAACATTAGCCAGATTATTCTAACTTACAGAAACACTTTTATAAAGTTACCACATGGGTTGAAAAGTGGCTTTCAAATGTACTGTGGCCATGCACTTGGTGATATCTACAGTATTCAGTTGAAGATGAAGTTCTCTCTTCCTCTTGGTACCAGTTTGAGCCCATATCGTGCAGTTCCCACGTGTTAATTGTGAGTTCTCCAGCCCCATAATTGTTAAGTCGTGATTAGTGAGCTCTCTAGGTGAAGTTGATACTTTTTCAGGAGCAAATTCAAGACCGTATTAAAAAATAATAATAAAGTCGGACTAATATGTAAAAAAAAATTAAAAGTTTACACTTACCAAATTGAAATGGACTGGGGGACTGGGCTGAAGCCCAGCCCATTTCCCCTAAATCCACCGCTGCTTTTTTCTTATCCACTATCCAGCCATACGGGCGGAGCAGGAATGGGGCGAGGAGGTTCCATTTATAACCTGTTTAATTATATGTTTTTAATATTCATTTTTGTACTTCAAAATATGATTAATTCAAAAATATAAAAAAAAGATTCGGAATTGTTTGGGAAATGTAATGTGGGGACCATATTCTCCGTACATCTTATTTTCCATTCAGGTATGGACATTAAATGGGACGAGCCACCCTTTGGTAGGCAAAGCACAGCTGAGTCGAGCCGAGCCTCTATTCTAATATTTTTTATTGGGAAATATTTTTTGAACATAATTATTTACATAGCCTATATTTGGTTTGGATTAAAAGTTAGATTTCAATCATACATTTTATCAATTTTTATCAAGATTTACTAAAAAATATAATTTTAATCCCCACCAAACAAAGATATAATATTTTACATAATGATGAGATATCAAATGTAAGTGAAAAAGTCATAAAATTTCAATTCAATTAAATCTTAACACATCATCTATTGGTAAATTATTATGTAAATTATGATGTACATGTAGAACAATCATTTTTTCTTTTATCGAGATTGCATTTTTCACTCGTTATGTTGAATTGGCTCGCATGCGAAGTGATGAACTCACGAGCCAATTAGCAGCGTGAGAAATTCGCTACTGCAAGTTGATTTGAGTCGACAAGTGGAACGATTACCCCTACCTTCAGGGTAGAAAAATTCCCGTCCTATAAACGAGGCAATACATGGTTGATTGGGGCTAAGCCCCTATTTGACTTTGATAAAACTTGAATTTTTATAAAATTTTGATAAAATTTTATAAAATGTGTAATTAAAAATAAATTTAGAAAAAAAAAACCAAACTGGGCTAAAAAAAGTAATTCACTATTATAATCTATTTCCTTCCAAATATCATCGATATTATGCTCGAATCACATGCAACACAATATAATAATGTACTATTTAAAGGAAATTAGAAACAAATATTGGACAAAAATTTTTTTTATTTAAACGAAATTAGAAATTACATTAAATGGACTTTCCGTAAAATTTACAAGGGTATATAAATGAAACCCTAGATGCCCAAATCCCTAGCTATTTCATTTCACCACCTTAAATTGGGATCAGGCTTCAAGGGCGATTCAAGCTTCTACTTCTTCAATTCACTGTGCAAATCTTATATTGCAGAATTCACTTTGAAGGTTCGTGAAATTTTGTTTCTGAATTAAATTTTTATTCGAATTCTTTTTGCTCGAGTAATTTTATGGTTTCCCGATCTTGGTATCTTCACGATTGTTTTTGTTTTGTCGTGGAATACTAGCTATTAACTTTCGTGAAGTGGGCATGCTGTTATTAGCATATCAGCTTTCTCGAGATTGCGATTTGAACTATTTATCCTATGGAATTTTTTATGCGTGATTATATGGTGTTCGTTGATTTTAGTATCTTAATTATGTTATCTTTTTTTTTTTTTCGCTTTCGTCATGGAATACAACTAATTAACTTGTGTGAGCATGTTGACATTAGCTGTATATAAACTTTCCCAAGTTTGGGCATTGAGAATTTTGTTTGATTATATTGTGTTCATCTTGATTTTAATAACTTAATGATAATTCTTTTTTCATGGAATACAAGAACTCAAATTTTGTGTAGTGCTTTGGTGGGCAGGTTGATATTAGCTGTATATCAGCTCTCTCGAGCTTGGGCGTGAACTACTTTCTTTCTTTCTTTCTTTCTTTCTTTCTTTCTTTCGTTTTTTTTTTTTTTTGTGTGTGTGTGATTATACATTGATCGGTCGAGTTTGGTATCTTAACTGTAGTTTATTTTTGTTTTGGGATACAAGAAATTTACTTTTGAGTAGTGGTCATGTTGATATTGATATAGTTTTTAAAATTTGGGCCTTGAACATTTTTTTCTATTTAAATGTGTTCGGTGCGTGTAATTATGTAGGTTGGTTTGTTTTGTCATGTAATACAAGAAATTAAATTTTGCGTAGTGGGCATGTTGATATTACCTGTGTATCAAATTTCTTACGTTTTGACTGTGAACTATTTTCTCTATTCAAATTCTATTTGTGCTCGTTACTGTACAGCGTTTGTGTCAATTTTGGTGTCATACTAATTGTTTTGTTTTGGTGTTATGGAATACAAGAAATTAAATTTTGTGCAGTGGACATGTTAATATTAGATGTTTATCGGCTTTCTTTAATTTGAGGAATTGGGGTTCAAATCATACTGAAAGTTTTAGCCGAATGATTAAATTAAAGGTTCTTCTTTGTGTATTTATCAGTTCACTTGAGAAATGTAAAACTGGAAGCTGTTTAAGAACTGAATAAATAATTCAGAGGTGTGTGAGATGAGACACTGCCAACTTCTTTGAAGACTTTATGGTTATAACTGAACATGGGTTAGGACAAGGGATTGAATAGCTTAATTTGGAATTCGTCAAACATGATAAGCAAGTTACTCTTATCTATATATTTATTTGAAAAATCCACGAATTCCAAATCCTTGGTTTGGATAGATTTGGAGAATTTCCTGTCTTTACATGAAAACTAGAGGACCAAGTACAATTTATGTTTTAGAAACTAATCTGGCACTAGATGGGAGGGGATTTTTTTATTATTTTTTAGAAAGCAATAGGAATGAAAAACCTTTATAATTTCTAAATAACTAAGTATTGAAGTCCTGCATGAAAAATTTAGGCATTTGCACCATTCACGAACCCAGGCAGATGGCAGAAAATTTAGGCTGACCATGCTTCTGGAAGTGTTTGAGATCGGTTCATGGTAACATCATTTTTTTATAGAATAATGAACTATTCAATTGTAATCTTCTAGTTACCAGTAATTGTTCTTGTAGCTGGAAAACTTAACTGATCTTGCATTATCAATCTCCTCTCAGGACTAGCTGGAAGTCAACGTAAATTGGAGTCTAATTGATTTTCTATTTTTCCTGCACTGTTAACTATTTCATGCCTGCCGACTACTTATTCTGCTTTTACTTGTATGATGATAATATCCACTCTCATTATTTGAAGAAAGAAAAAAATATTTTTCTTATGCGTCACATGCCAAAATTTAGGTGGACAGTTTTTACGTTTTCTGTGTTGTGTGTGTATTTTGAGGTGTGGTCATGGACCTTGTACATTCGAACTATTTAGTTTCAGCATGTTGAAGAGCACTTGTGTGATTTTTAACGTGCCAACGCAACATTCTTTGTTGACTTTTTGTTTTGACTGATTAGCCACTGCAATGGGAAAGAAAAAATCAGATGAGGCTGGAAATAATACAAAAGCCAAGTTGAGCAGTAAAGAGAAGCTCTCAGTGTCTGCAATGCTTGCCAGCATGGACCAGAAGCCTGATAAATCAAAGAAAGGGTCTTCTATGTCAAGCTCTACTTCTAACAAGCCAAAATCAAAAGCACCTCCAAAACCATCATCTTATACTGATGATATTGATCTCCCTCCTTCTGATGATGAAGGTGATGTTGAGGAAGAGCAACAACAGAATGAGGTTCACAAGCAGCCAAGCAGGCATAATAGAAGTGATGGAAAGCCTCTTGAAATTGCCGTTAGTGACAAAGAGTTAAAGAAACGAGAAAAGAAGGATATGTTTGCCTTACAAGCTGCTGAGCTAGCCAAACGGGAGGCCCTCAAGGATGATCGTGATGCTTTTACTGCTGTCATTGGTAGCCGGGCTTCTACTCTTGATGGGCAAGATGATGCCGAGGCTAANAGGATATGTTTGCCTTACAAGCTGCTGAGCTAGCCAAACAGGAGGCCCTCAAAGATGATCGTGATGCTTTTACTGTTGTAATTGGTAGCCGGGCTTCTATTCTTGATGGACAAGACGACGCCGATGCTAATGTCAAAGATATAACAATTGATAACTTCTCTGTGTCTGCTCGTGGCAAAGAACTCTTGAAGAATGCATCTGTGAAGATATCTCATGGAAAGAGGTATGGATTGGTTGGACCAAATGGAATGGGTAAGTCTACCCTGTTGAAACTCCTTGCCTGGAGAAAGATACCCGTACCTAAAAACATAGATGTACTTTTGGTTGAACAAGAGGTCGTTGGTGATGATAGAACAGCACTCCAAGCAGTTGTTTCAGCCAATGAAGAACTTGTCAAGATTCGACAAGAGGTTGCATCCTTGCAGAATATATCTGCTGACACCAAAGAAGATAATGAAGATGATGATCACGACGGGGATGACGTGGGTGAGAAGCTTGCTGAATTGTATGAAAAGTTGCAGCTGCTTGGTTCAGACGCTGCAGAGGCTCAGGCTTCAAAAATTCTTGCTGGATTGGGTTTCACTACAAAGATGCAGGGCCGTGCTACTAAGTCCTTTAGTGGTGGTTGGAGGATGAGAATTTCTTTGGCCAGGGCACTTTTTGTTCAGCCAACTCTGTTGTTGCTGGATGAACCCACTAATCATCTTGACCTCAGAGCTGTTCTCTGGTTAGAAGAGTACTTGACCCGCTGGAAGAAAACCCTTGTTGTTGTTTCGCATGATCGGGATTTTCTTAATACAGTTTGCAATGAAATTATTCATCTCCACGACTTGAAACTACATTTCTATCGTGGAAATTTTGACGATTTTGAAAGTGGATATGAGCAGCGTCGTAAAGAGATGAACAAGAAGTTTGAGATTTATGACAAGCAGGTGAAAGCTGCTAGGAGGTCGGGTAATCGTGCTCAGCAGGAGAAGGTCAAGGATCGAGCAAAATTTGCTGCTGCCAAGGAAGCAAGATTCTTGTTCAGATTGGGAAAGGCTGATGAAGATGAGCCCGTGCATGAGGCACCTCATAAATGGCGAGATTATACTGTGGAGTTCCATTTTCCTGAACCCACTGAGCTAACTCCTCCACTTCTGCAACTAATTGAAATTACTTTCAGTTATCCAAACCGAGAGGATTTTAAACTCTCCAATGTTGATGTTGGCATTGATATGGGGACTCGTGTTGCTATTGTTGGGCCTAATGGAGCTGGGAAGTCTACCTTGCTCAACCTTCTTGCTGGTGACTTGGTTCCAACAGAGGGTGAAGTGCGAAGGAGTCAGAAATTGAGGATTGGTAGATACTCGCAACACTTTGTGGATCTACTAATAATGGACGAAACACCAGTTCAATATCTTCTACGTCTTCATCCTGATCAAGAGGGACTCAGTAAGCAGGAGGCAGTTCGTGCAAAGCTTGGAAAGTTTGGACTCCCCAGCCATAACCACCTCACCCCAATTGCCAAATTGTCTGGTGGGCAGAAATCCCGGGTGGTTTTCACTTCCATTTCCATGTCTAAGCCACATATTCTGCTGTTAGACGAGCCAACAAATCATTTGGATATGCAGAGCATTGATGCACTGGCAGATGCACTTGATGAGTTCACAGGGGGAGTTGTCCTAGTCAGTCATGATTCTAGACTTATATCGCGTGTTTGTGAAGATGAAGAAAAAAGTGAAATATGGCTAGTGGACAATGGCACAGTTGAGACCTTCCCAGGTTCATTTGAGGAGTACAAGGAGGAGCTTATCAAGGAGATCAGACAGGAGGTTGATGCTTGACGTGACATGTATTCCAGGTATAAATTTTCAGATGAGGAATATTATTTTTCTAGTGTTTATTTTAACTAAATATTGTATAAACGATAGAATTTTTGCTAGTATATTTGGCACCATCTGTTACTTTAAATTTTACAAATATCCATTTTTCTTCTGGTTGTCATTTCAGCTCGTAAGTGCATTCATTCTTTAATATTTCTAGTTTCACCTATTTCTTTCTTTCTTGACTGAGCTGAAAGAATATTCATGTTTATATAATCTGGAGCTTGTGAAGTAAATAATAAAGTATAATCTTCCTTTTTGTAAGATATATTCATTCTTCGATAGTTGGAGGAAATAAATCGATGGATAGCTTGCTTCTTTCGAATTTCTGTTGATTGTTTGTACTTACTCGGTATTTTTTTGAAAATTTTGATCTGTGGGTGTTCTAGTCTAGGAGAGAATGTTTGTTTGTACTTGCTCAGTAATTTTTGAAAATTTTGATCTGTGGGTGTTCTATTCTAGGAGAGAATATTTTTATCCGCGTTTTGAATCTATTAGGCAATATGGCTTTTATGGGACAGAGACAATATAAGAAGAGATGGATATCGTCGTCTTCGATAATGTGTTATTTAGGTACTTGTATTTGAGAGGACATGGCCCATGATAGAATAATGAACGGAATTTTAGCTTCTTTTTATTCATTACGAACTCCCGTCTAAGTCCGTCGAACCTTCCTTACTAAACATGCCATGAAGTGTTTTGACATCCATTCTCCACAGTCTGCATTATGAAGCTTGATATCAACAATTAACATGTATTGATTTCTGCAAGTGAAATGAAAGCCGCTCTATTGTTAAATTACATAGGGACTAATACTGATGTTACTTTTCTTCTTTTCTCAGGGGACAATTTATTGAGCACTTTGTTGTAAAGAAGGTTATTTGCAGTTTCTGAATCAAAGCGGTGCCAAAACTGTGTAACATGTAGAGGTGTCAAAATGGGCGGGGTTAGACAAAGCCTCCATGGCTGAGTGTTGACCAATGAAAATGGGTGCAGTCCAACCCGTGCTACGTGTTTTACCACATAATTTCGTATAAACAAAAATGATCATAGAAACTGTATTCTGATACGTTGGTACATTTTTATATACGGCAAGGCATATTTAGTTTAACTATTTATGCTTTTTAAAAAGCTTATTATTCGAATGATACTTTTAAACTGTCCAAATTATTTTAGTAAAGTAATGGACAAAAATAATACTATTCACGGTGAGAAACAACAGTAGTTATACTATATGACAACGTGTTCTTTGAAACATTAGTTTTTTAAAATAACAAGCTAACGCCTCAAATTAAATCGTTGATTATGAATATCATTAATCATTTTAAAAAATATATATAAATATGTTGGTTTAAATGGAGAAAAATTAATTTATAATATGTTTTCACCAATAGGTTCTCTTTAATTCGAAGTAGGATTTGCTCAAAGTTGAATCTCAATTACTTGGATATCCGAAAAAATTAGTATGTTTTTTAACATATATTTAATTTTACATTTTTTTATTAAACACAATAGGGAGAAAAATAATTTTTTGATAAAAATATTTCAAATTTCCACAGCTAGAATAAAATAATTTCTTTTTAAGTTTAAAAGAAAAGATATATATATATATATATNAGGATTTGCTCAAAGTTGAATCTCAATTACTTGGATATCCGAAAAAATTAGTATGTTTTTTAACATATATTTAATTTTACATTTTTTTATTAAACACAATAGGGAGAAAAATAATTTTTTGATAAAAATATTTCAAATTTCCACAGCTAGAATAAAATAATTTCTTTTTAAGTTTAAAAGAAAAGATATATATATATATATATATATATATATATATATATATATATATATATAAAGTGGTCTAGTGGAAGATTGAATTCACTCTCTATCCCCGACTCATACTCTTCAAAATCGAATTCCCACTCTTTCCCAACTTCCCAATTGTGTTACAACTTTCACGTTCCACAGTAATGTTGGCGGCGGAACAATGTCCGACAAAGCCATATCGAGAAATTGGCGGTGTATTGAGATTCGGGCCATGTCATCTAGCTCGTGTGGGTCTCGATTGGAGGGAAGTGTGAAGAAGACTGTGTCTGAGAATCCAGTTGTTGTTTACTCCGAAACTTGGTGCTCGCTAGTATTTCTCTTCTTTTCTTTCTTTCTTCTTTTTTTTTGGATGCAAATTGTAGATCATGTTACATTTTTTGTCATATTTAAAATTGTTTCTCAATAGTTTTGAAGTGGCGTTCGTTTGAATTTTGGGGAGTAGGTACTGTTCGGAAGTGAAATCATTGTGCTTGGCTTGGAACCGCTCGTTATCGAATTGGACCATGGGTAAGTTTTATTTTTTCTCTCCTCTTCATTTCTTTATAAATCCTATTAGTTCGCGTGTTTGTGCATAAAACATTGTAAATTTTGGTCGAGTTGTGCTATTTGTACAAAAAAAGTTGACAAAATGTCACATGGGGGGGCGCCTGTGGCGGGCTATTGGGGTCGCCATGTGGCATTTTGTCAACTTTTTTGTACAAGTAGAATTATTGATTTTGGTCTGATGTGAATGTAGTTTCTGGAGAACACTTGCATGTCAATACAATTTGATATGAGTTTCAAGTTTCAACAGTCGAGATTGATACGTAAATCAGTAAATGGTGTTAATTAGAAAAATCGGCTGCAAATGTGACGTCTGAAGGTTAAAAAAAATTGTAATTGCAACTTATAATGGTTTGATTTGATTTGTTATTATGGTTTTCCTTGATTTTAGTATCTGTTAACCAGATCCAGATGTGGATAAAATTAATTAGACAAATTTATCTAAAATCCGCTCGTAAAATTGTTAATTTAATGGGAGAAAAGATACCATTTAGATATTTGAATTTATTCAGAGGTACCGTGAAACCTAAATACGGCATTGTTTAAACAGACTTTACTAGAAGCTCTAAAATATGAAATGCTTAATTTTTCTAATAAAACTAAAAAAAAGTGAGAATTATTATCGACAAATTTGGGGTCAGTCGCTTGAATTCTTTTTCTTGGGATCTTCTTGTAATGTATGCTGATTTTATGTTGTTTAATCCTACACAAGAATTTGTAAAGAGTAGATTTTATAAGGCTCCGTTTGATTGCAAGAGTGGAATATGGATGGAAAGAAAATGAATTCCAGAGAAAGTAATTGTCTAGAACTTGTTTTCCAGAGAATTGTTTAATTAAGTGTGTTTGATTGATATAATTTTTCATCCAAAAAAATTTAAAATTTTGAATCTTTTTGTGTTCGTTTAGCTTTGTTTTACATGTAAATTGTCCATCAAAGTGATAAATTTTCCACAATTGGTTATAAATTTGTTTCCATTGCCAAACCAAGAAAAATGTGACCTTGTGAGCCAAACCAAGAAGGTTGAATTCCATGGGAAAAAAAATGTATCAAACAAGGCAAAGTGGAAGTAGGAATTTATTTTTCATTTTCCATAAAAATTTTGGGTGAATCAAATAGCCCTAACTGATTTTGTGGGAAAAGATAGATGAAATCAGGTGTGAGACCTAATTTCCACCTTTAACGAATGAACGTCCCTTATAAGAATTTTTCTCATTTCTCAGGTCCCCAAGGACCACAGCTGCAGAAGACTCTGGAGAGGCTAACTGGACAACATACTATTCTAAATGTTTTTATTGGTAAGAAGCATTTAAAAATAGGGTTGGACAAAACTCACGAATCGAATCGAACCCGAACTAAATCGAGCGGTTCTTCATAAGTTAATACCCGAACGGATATCTGAATCGAGAACTGAAGGATTTGGTTCGGTTCTAAACCCAGAACCGAATTTAAATAATTTTTTAATTTTTTATATTGAATTAATTAATTTTTTAATTTTTTTCTAAACAAATTAACTAATTTATTGATTAATGTTCTAACTCTCAAACCAAGTCCATGCCTATCTAGTCCAACCCAACCCAACCCAATTTCTAAATTCAATTTTTTGGTCCAGTTATAATTTCATTCTTAACTCAAGATTTAGGCGTTTTTTAAGTTTTTATCATTCTCTTTCCAATTTCACACTTTCATTCAGTAATCACTGAGTCATTGATTCCAAATCATTTGATAAATTGAAAACCTACATCTACATGCTCAAATCGAAGCCGTCGACTACCGAGTCCGACTTCCCCTCTCCAACTGTACATCGAAGCCGCGACCTCCAACCACAACCACCGATTGTTGACCATTAGAAATTTGTTAAAAAATAATTATGGTACGGAACCGAACCCGAATGGTTTCATAATTGTATTTGGACCCGACGGTTCCAACTTTGTGCTATTCGCTTAACTTGCAAGTTACGAACTAATAACTACGATCCTTGAAAAGCCCAAAATATAGGCTAATCTGCATATCATCGCATTAAGAAAAAATGTAATTGACCTGATATGTTGTTGCAAACCATTCCGTTGGTAATTGGTTAAAAGATAGCAAATTGCCGATAGAGAGATTTCATGTTTTTTTGGTAACAAAATAAGACTATAAATTCAAATTTGACTACATGGCTACACATTAAATTCAAATTTTAAGAGTGAAAAATCGGTGTAAATAATAGTACATTAATATCAAAATAGTATTTATCTATATAGATCCTTCTTGCGTTCCATTTTATCGAGTGCCATGACCAAGCCATCTCAATACGTTCTCCCACAATTTATCTTCAATAACACCTACTTTGAAATACTCGCATATATACTCATTTCTAGTCGATCGTAGTTTTACTGCAAATCCGTCAAAACATATAAATCTTAGCTATGGTCATTTTTCAGCACTTTCTTCCAAATTGAATTTTCATTTCTCTATTTTAATTTGTCCCTGAATGTTCTTTGTGTCAAATAGTAGGTTTTTTTTCTTAATAGTAGACATTCAATCTGCTGGTCTGGTTGCAGTCCTGTAGTACCAGGGGCGGAGCCAGGAATGAATGGTACGGGTGGCTGTAAAATTCAATGTACGAATAACAGCTGCACACCCCCCCCCCCCAATAGTCCTTTTTTTTTCCTCTTTCCAATCAATTGCAGATTTAGCAACTTCTCAAATAATTGAGTAGGAAAGATGAAATTATAGCCCATTCATTAAGGTTATACATATCAATACAGACAGAAAGCTACGAGCTAGTGTTCTAAAAGGTTAAAAAATCAAAATCAACTTTCAATTTAATTAACATTTACCTGAAGGCTGAAGGAGTTGCAGACTTGATTCCCGTCACTGGCTCCAGGAATGAATGGTACGGGTGGCTGTAAAATTCAATGTACGAATAACAGCTGCACACCCCCCCCCCCCAATAGTCCTTTTTTTTTCCTCTTTCCAATCAATTGCAGATTTAGTAACTTCTCAAATAATTGAGTAGGAAAGATGAAATTATAGCCCATTCATTAAGGTTATACATATCAATACAGACAGAAATTTACGAGCTAGTGTTTTAAAAGGTTAAAAAATCAAAGTCAACTAGGAAATAGACCAAGACTTGCTCAAGTAAAATCAAAGTCAACTAGGAAATAGACCAAGACTTGCTCAAGTCACTTAACCTATTTTTTCGATTTTCAATTTAATTAACATTTTCCTAAAGGAGTTGAAGACTTGAAGCCGTGAGGCGTGACTGATTCCCGTCACTGGAAGTGAGCCGAGGCGTGAAGGCGGTGAAGCGGTGAAGGCGTGAATCGGTGAAGAGCAGCAGCAGCTCCAACCCGGTTACCCGGACCAACCGTGATTGGGTAAAGCCGTGAAGGGCCGAAGGCAGAAGGCGTGAACCAAGGGCGGAGCAGCAGCAGCTCCAACCGACCAAGGACCAACCGCGCTGAAGCCTGAAGCCTGGAGAAGAAGAAATCGGCAACCGTGCGGTCCATGTTGGAGCCTGAAGTCTGAAGAAGAAGAAATCGACAGAGACGGCTCAGACGGGTGAGTCGGGCAGGGGTGGCTTTGGAATAGATTGGAATTTGGAAATGAAAATGTGAAGGTTTTGGACCTTTTGGTTTAATTTGGAATGAATTGGGTTTTCAAATTTCAATTGGGCTATTTTCTACTGGGCTACACACATCTGGGCTTGGACTACACTGGGCTACAGCCCAATGCAGCCCACCCCTAGCTCCGCCCATGTGTAGTACTTTATTTTAAACTGATAAAAATTCATTGATCATATGAATGATTGAACCTAACAATACATTAATCGTAGTTTCTAACTCGAAATGTCTTTATCTTTCTTATTTTTTCACGCTGTAGATAGTGTCAAGTTACACCGTAGAGGAGAACTTCGACCGTTGCTATCAGAAGCTGGTGCCACTAAGATTTTTTTCCCACTCAGCTCCCTTGAGTCCTCCTAGAATTCATTGATACTTTTACGACAGATATCTGCTAACAAACATGACAATTTGTATCTTTTTCGAGGTGCACCTTTGCTTGTATCACTTCTAACTTCATTCTGTTGTGAGTACATTCTCAAGTATTTGAAATGCTCAATTTCACATCTCTTCAATGGTTCTATGTCTAATTTATGAACATTTTTTTCCGCCAGATATTGCTTGTGAAGTGAACCGTTTGTTTTGTCTCTGGATGGACACTTGAGAATGGCAATTACTAGGGTTTAACTGTAAGATTGTTAGCCAATCAACCTCAGTTCAATAGAAACTTTAAAATGTAAAATCCTGAATTTTGTAGCGGATTGGGTCTATTTCTACTTACTATAGTTTATTATTTTACATTTATACGTTAAACATCGAAATTGAAAATTATGTTAAAAAAAAAATTTTGGACATAAAGGACCAAAAGGGACAAAACGTTCAATCTACTTGTAGATTGTGAGGAAATTAATGTATAACTTTTGTCACGCGGGTATTCACTGAGCAAATATATTATCCAACGCAAAAAAGGAGTGTATTCATAATTTGGGATAAAAATTATGCATGTTTGAAGTTAGGTGGTAGTGCAAACTCGTGATTTGTACAACATACTCCGACTAATATATAGCAAATTCTAGATTTTTATAGTTAGCTCCTGTTTGATCCACGTTAAAATTTTCATTTTCATTCATCTACTAATTTTCAACCACATATTTTTCAATAAAATAATATTTTCCATCACATCAATAACTTTTCCTTCTTTTTCAACCATACATTCTCCATCAATCTATTATTCCAAAATAGATTCTTCTAAAATAATGTGGCTCAAACACACCCTAAATGTGAGATTTGACCTACTAACTCAACAAACATTTACAAAATTCGATATTTGACCATCAAAGTTTCGACATTTCATCAATTCTAACATTTCAATATTTAGAATTAAATTCCGTGCCTCAGATTGTATAATCTGAAGTTTGATTTTTCTTCAAGGTAATATCGAAATTTTAATTTCAATTTGTAATATTAATAGATTTCATATAATTTTTCCTCTTATTAGTATTATCGGTTGATTAATAGACGTATCACATAGGAAGCTATTGATTTGGCCTCGACCATTTGTTCACCAAAAATTTGGTTAGGCTACAAATCAAGTTTTCCCTTAAAAAGATAGTAATATCATTATGAACCTTGGGGTATCTGAAAACACCGTGGCTCTATGTAAACCCATCGTTCAAAAGACCACAACTTGTGAACCCAAAATTACAGCCTCAAAGTTGCTGCTCGGCGGTGAAAAGCCATGGCCGCGGTGGTCCGGCTGTCTACTATAGCAATTGCGTTCCCCAATTGCCATCCCACAGTGAAATGTCCTGGAGTTTCCAGCCTAATCAATGGCCGTAAATTCAACTCCGTCTCCACAGCTATCAGTTCAATACAACGACGTAAGAGTCGGGAAACCTTCTCAGTTACTTGTTCTGCCTCTAATAGACCCTCGCCCGATGTTAGGTGAATATTTATTACTTTTGTGTAATTTGGATTTAGAGTCACATTTGACTTGATCGTACTAAAATTTCTTAAAGTCTGTGCATGTCTATGTGTGTTTGTTGCTCTTATCAATTTAATGGATAATCAAATAGGCTTTAATGCAAATCAATTGAAATTAGCAGACTTATTCCAATTGAATTCATATTTGGACCCCAGGACAAAAGTTTATGCTTGCTCAGTTTCATGATTTCTAATATATATTATCAAAGGTCATATTAGGAGGGTTTTTTTTTTTTTATGTCGAGCGTGTTCTTGACGAATCTGTCTGATGTTCACTTAACCAAAGGGACATGACTAGTTATAAGGTAGATTCACAGTTTTAGCTTATGTGGGCTGGGAGTATCCAATGACAAGTTGGGTCTTGCACTCACTCCCTTTGCGCTAGAAATATTTTATCTCGTTTTGATGAATAACACTTTAGCTTTGAACCTGAAAATGTGAATGGAACGAATGAAGTAGGTGCATCATTATCTAGAACTAGACATGCTGGCAGTGGAGTCTGGTAAGGCATCTTAATGTTTAAGAATTTAGGTTACTTGAACATATTCAAATACTGACTCTCTGAAATCTAATGTCATACTAAGCCTATGGATGCTACATAGCTTATAATATCTTCAAATATACAGGTGAACTTTCTGTGATGAGCAATTTCATCATCTTTTAAGTAGAACAACTTTGCAACAAGTCCGTGTGCCATTTACCGTGTCAATGTCTATTATCAGGGATAAATTAGCAAGAATGTAGGATCTGGCAGTTGATTAGGTAGGTCCAATAACGACGAAAACTGAATGATTATTTCCCAAAACTTTGACAGCATATATGTTTGTATCATTAATAGCATCAAGGTTTTTCCTAAAATTCTTAAGATTATAGTTGAGATTTATCTGTTGATGTATTATGTATGTTGCCTCTTCCCTATATTCAGATAATTCTGAGAAGTACCAAAAAGTACTGCTAACATGTTTATGACAGTGTAAAAAACCACTTTTCAGTATCTTATCTAACTCTTTTTATCCAAACGCTGCTGCAATCAGGATCTGTTTTACAAGTGAAGAAACCTTGTAATCATCATTTTATTTGTTATTCAGTTCTACAGCCAAAATACGAAGTGAAGTTCTTTCTCCCTTTCGTTCTGTCCGGATGTTCTTTTATCTTGCTTTCATTGCTAGTGCTTCTCTTGGAGGACTGATAGCGGTCACACAATTAATTGGGGCACTGGCCAATTCAACACGAGCAGCTGAAGTACCTAACATCATCGAGGGTCTTGGCATAGATATTGGAGCAGTCTCCATTTTTGCATTTCTTTATTACCGAGAAAACAGTGCTAAAAATGCTCAGTTGGCCAAACTTTCAAGAGAGGAAAGTCTCTCAAACCTTAAGCTTCGTATAGACGAGAAGAAAATTCTTCCTGTCAGTGCTTTTAGAGGAATTGCTCGTCTTGTTATTCTTGCTGGTCCTGCATCTTTCATTACTGAGGCTTTCAAACTCAGTGAACCTTTCGTCGAGGGCCTTGTGGAAAGAGGGGTGCTTGTTGTCCCGTTTGCTACAGATGGAAATTTACCTGTCTTTGAGTTTGAAGAGAGTGAAGAGACAAAGGAACGGACTTCCAAAAAGAAAAGGCTATGGCAGTTATCGCCTGTTCTTGCCACCGAGTGGTCCAAGTAAGGGACGGGAAAAATGTTTCATTAACTCTGTCCTTTCCCAACCTCCCTTCTCTACCATCATCAATTGTTAATTATTGTATTCATAACTTTGTGTCATTGATAACAGGTGGTTAGATGAACAAAAGCAACTTGCCAAGGTCTCTCCTGAATCTCCAGTGTAAGTAATCTGAAATTCTAGATTGCTCTTTTCCTAAACATTAGGATTATGATAGTTCGATTTACACAGCTCAAAACAAATGGATTTAGGTCAATTTCCAAGCATTTCGAAGAAATGTAATAAAGAAAGCTTACGTCTTTTGTTTACACATGAAGGTACTTGTCACTCCGTTTGGATGGTCGAGTTCGGGGGAGTGGCGTTGGTTACCCGCCTTGGAATGCTTTTGTTGTACAACTACCACCCGTAAAGGGAATATGGCTTGGTCTTCTCGACGGCATGGATGGAAGAGTTTTATGAAAGGAACCCGATACACAGCACTTGTTTACCTAATCTCGATCAATTTTGTATTGTGGGGTTTGTCGATTTCATAGTGATGAACTCAACCCCAAAAACTGAAATACAGCATAATGTATAAATCAAGAACTTAGTTGTTCAATGTTCTTCATGATCAGTTATGATATCTCCTCAATATAGTGTCTTCCCCCCCCCCCCCCCCCCCTCCCCCCCCCCCCCCACCCCGCTCCCCGCACTGAATGTCTAATCTGAATGAAGTGCATATGGATAGAAGATAAGAAGCAAAGAGACCGAGGGGTCAAAATCATATCAAGACACTATAGCATTCCCATCCGTGCTCGTTATAGTCTCCAAGTATATAAAACTTGCATTTTTGATATTCGAGCGGACGAAAATCATGGTATTCGATAAAAAGAAGAGAACATTTAACTAGGTTAAGAATGCAGCTTATGATGATTTATAGGCAGGCATCCTCTTCAATAAAATTTCTTTGACATGACAGTGTTGGGATCAGCCAATCAGGATTGAGGCTATTAGAGAAGCAACAACCATTAAAAGAAAAGGGAGAGGGCTGAGGAAATGAACTAATTAAATCCCACATCGAAACATGACTAAAGTTATTAGAGAACTGCACTAATCTAAAAAAGCCCGTTGAGAAACCTTCAAATAATGCAGCCACGCAGTGAACGCAGAGCGAACTATTCTTTCGCCTTTTACTAAAGAATACCGTGCGTTCGCCGCAATTAGTGGCATAAACTAATTTTTGGAGAGGCACAATACTTCCGGTTGGGCCTCTATATTACTAGTTTTACGATTATTTTTAATTAAAATAACATACATCTTGTAGAGTTTGTCAATTATTATTCTAATTTAATCAGGCTTTTAAAATCGTAATCTATTTTTAAATAAATCTCTTTAAATTTTAGTAGTTCATAGATATTTTTTTATCTTTATCTTATATTAATATTAACTTGATGTAACTATTTAATAATTATACAAATATATGATATATGGAAATTACTAGTCGGGCTTAAATTGAAATATTTGACCCACAATTTAATCTCTTAAATGAAATATGAGAGAAATACAAGGTTTTGAAAATAAATATTAGTTATATTATATATGCACGTAAATAGTGAAATACATACTTGAATGCGAGTATTAGAATTACAACTAAATACATAAATAAAGATGAATAACAAATACGATACATGAATTAATTAACGTGAATGTTAGTTAATTTAAAATTGATAGCAAGGAATGTTACGTAATAGTGAATGTAAAATCATTTTATATTAAATAAATATAATTAAATTTTCAATTAAGTGAAACAAATGTTAACTAACACACGACGTGAATAATGAATTGGAAAAATGAAAGCAAGGGCCAACCTAGGATTACCTGGGGAAGGACTACTTTCAAACGATACAACACGGAGATTCATTTTAAAATCTTATTAGTTTATCTTTTTCTTCTTCTTTCCTCAAAATACATACATTTGTTTCATGCACTATGGAATGATGAGAAGAGATATATTTTACGTCATTCTTGAATGTGAAATTCTAATTAATATTTAATTAAACGAATACGAATGTTAATTAATTAAGAATTAGGGTGTGTTTGAGCCACATTATTTTGGAAGAATGTATTTTGGAATAGTAGATCGATAGAGAATGTGTGGTTGAAAAAGAAGGAAAAATTATTGATGTGATGGAAAATATTGTTTTATTGAAAAATGTGTGATTGAAAATGAATAAAAAAATGAGAATGAAAAAAATAATGTGTACCGAACAAGGACTTAATAAAAAAATGAATAGATGCATGACCAATGATTTGTAGTATTTACAGTTTGTAAATTAAATAGATATTGAAAAATGAAAAGTAACATATTCAAGAAATTATAATCTTGAGATTACACAAATTATGAGAATCTAAATCAAGGTATTTATTCAAAATGTAAATAGTTACTCTCAAAAAGCAATTTTTGATACTTAAAAAGTACAAGAAAAAGTATGTATATTCATTAGCAATGTGCCTTGGCCAAATATTCGAACAATGTTAGGGTCAATGACATTGATCATCGTACACTAACAACTAAAACAGACTTAAATATACGATAAAATGTAACAAGTACGCTAATCAAACTTTTAAGTTACTCGAGCTTTCAAACATCACACGATCTAGTAGTTGTTGATCTCGAACCAACACAAGCCAAATATCCAAGCATCGTAAACGATCAATAGCTAGATTTATTTACAATTTACTTTTCACTTGAAAACAACTTCTAAATAATACCAAACAAGCATTCAACAGTCACACAAGGACAAATTATGTGCTAAAAAAAAAAAGGAAGTAGTTCCCATAAGTAAATTCAAATTTTGAATGTTATTTATTAGTAATAAAATAATCATGACGCGAGTTGGCGCCTTAAGATTTCCATCCCCTCCCTCAAATCAACCATCCCAAAAATTAGGGTTCTTATGATTCGCATTTCAATTTGATCTGAATCACAATGGGAAGAAGATTGAAATCCCGTTGTACCAGTTCCGAAGATCCACATAAGATCCGACCGGCCCGAAATCAGGGCTCCGACAACCCATTGGGTACCATGATCTCTCTTGTACCAACCTTGCATTTCCCCCTCCGAACTTTATCTCAATATTTATCTGATTTGTGTATATATTTTATTTGTGCTAAGTGATAGCTAAATGTAATTTGAAGGTTACTCTAGTTAATTATTTATAGTTATGCAGTAACGAAGTGATTATAGTAGCTAGAATATGAATTTGAACTGTTCTGCATTACTTTGGTTTTTCTAATTTGTAATTTGCATTACTTTGGTTTTTCTAATTTGTCCTGAAGTTTTGTTTTGAAGATCTTTATTTGTTTGTTAGATACGAGCAAGTTAAAAAGAGTGAGGTTTGCCGATCCTGAGATGGATAAGCTTCCTAACGATGCACAAGGTGTTTCTTCAAGAACATATGAAGTAACTCAGTCGACAAAATGTAGTGATATTTGCTATCTTTGCTAGTTTATTTTGATATTTCTCTATGAAGTATCACACACTATTGCTCATGAAACCTTATCTTTTTAAGGTGATAGAGTACATTAATTTGTGCTTGGTGTTATTAGTGAATAGTATTATTTTTCTTAAAAATTCCTGTTTTGTAGCTGATGCCCCTAAAACTTCAGAGTATGCATATTTTAAGAAAGTAAAGAACAGTGCTGGTTGTGGCAATTCCTATGCTACACATAGGGAGGACGAACGGTTGGAAAGTTCTAAGTGTAATGACCGCAGTGGAGGTAATCCTACGTAGGTTCTAGATTAAGTCTTAATGCATTTTAGTTTGATGGGGGGATCATGGCATTTTTTATCTTCTTGTTGTCAATACAATTTGTAGAGACTTCAAATGCTTCTGCCACAATGAACCCCAGAAACAAGGACTTCAGATTAATGTTCCCTAAAGGACTGCCAAGGCCCACTGACCATCACACATTCCTCTCACCTAGTGTTGGAGAATGTAATGAACTTAACCAGTTGAGAGGCAAAGGTCTGCTATCTGTAATATAGGCATCTTGATGTCACTTTTTTTTTTGTACCACGCTTGTTATTACTTGACAGTTGAGTGTGACTGTGTGCTGTGATGCAGATATACCCAACAATGTTAAACCTATTGATAAAAAATTATGCTTTTCACCCATTGAATGGACGTCAGTGAACTCAGGTTTGCACTGTAATTTGTTATCTCAAATTCTCTAAACTAGCGATCACAGAAGGTTTGTCTTCGTTTTGGATTATTCAATGTATTGCAGGAGTTAAATGATGCTTAAATGTGTAATGATTTGCTGCAAACTGTTTGTTGTCAACAGTTGTACCTACACGAATTACATTATCCTTTCACCTTTTCCCCTTGATTAGCTGTTTTTCCATGACTGAACTGCTCTGTTCATCTCTATCTGATGCAAATGAGATATATTTCTCTATTATGAATAACGATGCGTGTTAAATATGTTCTCTAGCCTCAATAAAAATTCGCTGTCATTTATAAGCTCCATTTATTCTAAATTTGCAAATGATATTAAAACAATTAAAAAAAAAATCATCAATCTTTAAATTGTAATGCTTCTTAATATCCCCATGATTTTTATGTTTATAACCAGTACAATTTTATTTGATTCACTTCAGAATATCCAGAAATTCTTTTTTCATTGCTAGAAAAACGTTTGGAAGAAAGGTAAAATATATTTGTGAATCAATATTGTCTTAGCACCAAGACAAGGGATCTTCATGACAATCCCTTTCTTTTCAAATATGAGCTCTGTAAATGGGTGAAAGAATATGTGTCCCCATGCCTGTAGTCTCTTCGTAATTGGCATGGTGCACTAATTTATAAGATTAATTCTTCCACTTTTGATTTTTTTTTTCTGTTTTTCTATTGTAATAATAGAGTTAGTTGGAACATATGTAGATTCATCGTTGCATGCATGATGTATTCCTCCCCGTCCTATAAAGCAGTCGCTGGAACTTGTATCTTTAAACTGGTGCAAAGCGTTCAGCGTATTAATTAACAGTTTAATCATGTCAAGCATCCTTAAATTATGGCATAATAGTCTTCTTACGAACTTCAGGAAGCCAATGCACTGAGAAAGGAATCTTTTCTGCAAAGAGACAGAAGTTACTCCAGTGTGTCGCTGATGTCTCATTTTGTGATATTGAGAAACTCCATGCTAAGGGGTCAGACAAATGTAGTTTAAGTACTTTATTATTCCAGCAGTTATTTTCTTTGACTCAGTTGGGCTTTCTCCAGGTTCAATTTGGTTTCCTCGCTCTTAAGCCGCCTGTTCCCTAAGGCCAATGAGAACGATGTATGGTGTCTTGACTTCTGCGTGGGTGAATTTATTGATCCTCTAATTTGGTGCTGAAAATTTGTATTCAATTTCCAGGATTCAAGGCCTTCCAAAGTTGATATGGATAATAATAGTAAAGCTCCTACATTTTGGGATTCAGATGATCTGGAGAAGGGACTCCATTTGGCTCATACCCGAGACTGGGATAAGGATATCCCAGATATTTATTCTGGCAGATTGGGAGAGACTGTTCTCTCAAAATGGAATACCTCTGTCTCTGACTTTACTCCATCCAAATATGGTACAGAAACTCATTTGGGAGATGAATTAGTGAATCTTGATTGTAGTTCAGAGAGTGATATGATTAGAAATTTACACACACAGCATGGCTCTTTTTTCTGTTTACCGATTGAAAGATATGGATATGCTAGTTCATGTCATCTTGAAGAACTTGATGAACTCTGTTGTCCAATTGAATACTCAAGAAGTGAACCGGATAGGCTTTTGCTGGGTTGTGACCTTGAAAGGGAGGAAGATAAAGTTGATTCATCCATTATCAATCAAGACACCTCAAAGAATTTGTTTCCTGGATGGGATTCATGGAACATTGATCCCCTGAAGGGTATGGATAATACAGTTGATGCAAAAGCACTGTGTCCGTCATCCTTACGTTCAAAGTATTATCTAGACTTCCACTCACTGCCAAATTATTATTCAACCAGACGAGCAACTTCATGGAATGTAGATCTCCAGAATGATAGGGATAATGTTCTTGATGCCAGACCATTGTGTTTATCATCATTGTGTTCAAAATACTCTCTTGACTTCGACTCGCTGGCAAATTGTTATTCAAACAGCTTTAGAACTCAGGATTTTGGACCGTACATAAAAAATGAGTGCTCATTGGCAAAAACAAAACGGTTTCCACTAGCTTTGCCATGTACTCCAATATATAATGAGGCGGAAGATTGCGATACAAAAAATGCACTTGAAAGTAGCAATCTTCTCGTCTCTCTTCGAGATCCCTTTTTACTTACTAACAAGGTTTCATTCGATAAGCATCAACAGGATTTTGAACTTGTGTTGCCTAGAGGCCTGAATACTGATTTCAGGTGGAAGTGCTTACCAACTACAGATTCCTTTGCGGAGGACCATCCATCCATTTTTCATCCATGGAAGTCTCCTCAGATAGACCACAATTCATATTCTTCTGCACAAAAGAATGAAGATTCCAGAGAAACTTTCATTCCGTATCGTGAAGGTGCGTTTAACACCCACTCTGGACCCTCTAATTTTCATTTTTCTCTCGACAAATTAATGGACTGCCCTTTGCTACTAGATGGTGTAAGCCATGATAGATCTGAAACAAGAAATATATTTTGATGATTACAATGAATTGAAATATGGTCTTATATTTTACTTGCATACCAACAAAACCCTGTGTTCTCATTGGAATTTACCTTCAATGGATTTGCATTTGCAATTTAGCTGTGAGGAATCAGGATCACTCATTTTCTGTTGGTAGATGCTTTATTTAAGTAGTAAGATTTCTATTGCCATAATATCTTTATGTGGATCATATGATAAACAGATCAAACAGGTACTGATCGATAGATTTCTCAAAACGGATGAAACATTTTTAGCCCTGAATATTGATTTTTGTTTGATAACCAGCTGAAGATGTAATTCATGTAGCTTTGATCTGTGAAATTATTATTTTTTTCTGGTCCAATGCATGTTTGGCTAAGCTTAAATGTAAGTTCAACGTACTTTAAAATAATTTTTTGTTTCCAAAATGAGTAATAAAGTTGCTTATTTTGATAGTAAGGTAATGATTACTTTAAAACGAGTAATTTATTTCCTGAATATACACTTAAGGAAGTGCATTGACCTCCTGCTGTTTGCCCATGAGAGCTTAAAATTGGGATTTTCTTCCTCTTGGAGTAGAAAAATCAGTTTTATTTTATTTTACTTCTTCATTTTTTGGCTTTTAAGTAAAGGTAATATAACTACATTGATATTTACTCTTAAGATGCTTGAAACTAACATAATGGGAACTATATTTCTTTAAATAGAAACTTGATTTCTTCCCATTATTTTAGATTTGGTTAGGTGTAAGTTGTTTTCCTAGGCTATAATCGGCTAGTAATCTCATTGTGCAAAACATGCCCTTAGTGCATAATTAATTATTTTATCTTTGGTATATTAAATTGGACCGATACACTTTGTTGCATGCAATTTTTTGATGCTATTCAATTCAATTTATTAAATACATTCCTAGATTTTTATTTTTATGTTGGACTATATTTAAATGGTTAGCATATTGAATAATTTGTACAGGTTTATTATACATTCATTTGGATCAAACGTGTCGCATCAAACGTGCAGATTTATGGAAATAGTATAAAGTAAATATCATATGACAAACAATGGTCAACTAATCGATATGATTATTAATCTTTTTGTCATTTTCTATTTTTCTTTAAGAATAACCAATAAACAACAAAACCTCAATTGAAGTTTCTTGCTCGAGTAGACTATCAAAAGTTACGCCGGATCAATTGCGGATAATTTTGACTTTGGGTTTTAAGAAAAACAATAATTATAAATCATAATAAATAGGTGGCAAAAGAGTTGAGTTGCTTGTCGGTCTCGTGGTTTCAACTTGGCCTATGGTTTTGAGACTAGTCAGGACTGAAACCGAGCTCATTTATTTTTTTACGAACCAACTTGTTTCGAATTCGTGGATTAACTCATTTTTAAACTTTGTTTTTTTTACTTTATTAGTTTTTTTTAAAAATAAGACATCTCGTGGGCGTTTAGACAACTCGACTTGACCTATAAATCAAAGGGTTGTCGAGCTAGGATTTGGACACTAGTCAAATTCAATGTCTAAGGACCAGCTAGATCTACGTATTGCAATCCCTAGCCATACTTATTTTAACAAGTTTGAGATATTTATAAATATGATTCGATTATTAATACATCACATTACATAAGAAGATATAAATAAAAATATACATATAATGTGTTGAACTTTATATCTTTCATTAATTTTGAATATATTTTTTCTCTTGTTTCATCGTCCAAAAATATTATAATTATTAATTACCCTATTTCCATTACAAGGAGGTAAATATTGCACCAAACAAACAAATAATTTCCAAAAAATAAATAAATAAAAGCAATGCATTTATTTTAATATTGCTAAGAAGGCCAACGGTAGTTGGAGGTAGGGTCCCTTATTCGCTAATATTTCCATTGGATTCTTACGTCATAACTCAACGGCTGAGATTCACTTGCGCAACTGTCAATGCTGCGATTGATAACAAGTGTATTTAAATATATCATTTTCGTAATTAACCTGAAAATAAGGTGTGTTAATGTCATTATCAAATCAGATTGAGGAAAAAATCAACCGTTAATACCGTGTTGTCGAGCGCCCACAGACAAGGACGAAACTCAAGTAAAGTTAAAAACCTCATTATAAGGCTAATCATAAGAAAATTACTTATAATCAATTTGTTAATTATATTATGAGAATATCTTTTTATTTATTATTACTATTATTATTATGCAACTACATTATTCTACTTTTGCTTTATACGACCTAGGAGAAAATAACATTTATTCAATATCAACGTTAAAACTAAGATGTTGTTTGGTGGAGATTAAATTTGATTTTTTAGTAGATTTTGCTAGAAATTGATAAAATGTGTTGTTTAAAAGTTATGAAATCCACTAAATATATGGTTGAAATTAATTGTTAACTTTGAGCTAAATTAAAATTAAAATTTTAAGCGATACCGACAGTGGTTTAAGTTAAGAAGTCGAATCTCTATGTAGAAGGATATTCAAAGAACAATGCCATTGCACTTAGCTCGACGAAGATTAAGATAATCAAGAAAGGTGCTCTACTCGACATTAGAGTAATGTTCCACATTAGAATGATCATTTCGAGGAGATGATGTCAAAATAATTAAGTTTCGAGCATTTCAAATTTCGAGGACGTGATAACATTCATAATCTTGCTTTAATATTAATGAGATAAAACAATAGCGAAATCCGCGTAGTAAAATATTAAATTCTTGCTATTTAAAATATATACAAATAGTATCTTGCATTTGAATTTTGAAATATTCATTGCAAAATGATTTGAAAGCTATCAAATCCTGAGGTACATAAGATAAAATTAAAGGGAAGAATAATAGAGCAGTAATAAGAAATCGTCAAAAAAATATTTGTTGTTGATACAGGAAAATGTAATTAATAATTTTCTCTATTTCGAAATATGTTACCAAAAATATGAAATAAATTAAAGCATTTCGAAATATTGCTACTAATAAAAAATACAAGAATAAATTTAGCGCATACGAACACATTACAATAAAAACACAAATCAAATTTCACGTCGTATTAATAATTAATCTATTTCGTATTAAATGCATCCTCAATATCGAAAAAAATTAAGGGCAAAAAAAAAAAAACTATATATATATAGACCTCAATTTGTAAAGATAATGACAAGAGATTCATATTGAAAGTCATGTGGGTCCATTTAAAATGATATTAAAATTGAAGGACCATTCAGCAAAACAAAAATCCATAGCCTATTTGTGTTATTTAACAATTTATAGTTTTTAAGTCCATATTTGCAAATTGCACCTCTTTCCATATACGTAATCGAATCCGATAAATAAATCAGAATAAATGATACCATGTCGAGTCCGACAAAGAGTCGGTGGAGAAGACAGAAGCAAAATTCACTGCAAAACAAAATACTCTCTTTCTTTCTCTAAAATCTGGAGATTCTCCGGCATTAACCTCGCCGGAAATGTCTAATTCCGGAAACCTGTCAGCCTGCGCTATTTCTGTTATCTGACTCGAGCTCCTTGTAAAAAAATCTATCTAAACGCCTACATTTCTGAGTTTGACCGTGTGGAGAAGGTAGAAGAAAAATCTGTGGAGTGTTTGTGTGTGTACATTGTTAGAGGTTGGCATTGCGAAATTCTTGTGAGATTTTTTTGGAGTCTATGCAGTGGTTTTCGTTACGGTTCTTCGATCTCGCTTTGGGAAGGTAAAAAAATGAATCAGAAATGAATCGAATCTGATTCTTTTTATTGAATTGCTTTTTTGTCTGCTGTAGCTGCAGCTGCAGCTCTTCTGCAATGGTTTTTCGAATAAAGATATGGCCTTTTCGTTCAATGATATAAAGTTGAAAGTTCAATTATTTTGCTAGAGACTTTAAAGTTAAAGCTTCAATTTGCTTTAATCTTGACTTTATTACTACTAAATTGAAACTATACTGATTTAATTATATGTTATGTATGTTTAATTGCACTTATTTTGAGGGACTTGGAGTTTATTCAGGAATATAAGTGATTGATGCGAGGTTTCATGGGAATATGCTGAAAATTGCATTAACAGTGCAGTGCATACAGAGACCTTGTCGTTGTAATTTGTTCTGCATACTTTCTTTTTCGTTTTTTTCCCCACATAAATCTAGGCAACTCTTTTGCAGTGTATGGTGATTGACTCCTCAAGATAATATTTTCCTCTCATTCTCCTCCTCCCTCTCTCTCATAAACAGGTGGCTTAAATTTTCATCTCTGAAGCAAGTTCTTTGGTGTGAAAGAGCAAAATTTTGATTTGTTTTCATTTTTATTGGCAATGTTGGGCTATTTCAATTTTTCTGTTTCATTTTTCATGAGTTTCTGTGTATTTGGTGTTTTGAGGTTCTTTGCAAAAACAGCTTCTCTTTCTCTGTTTTCAACTGTGAAACTGCTAATTTACATTCTTGATGGTTGCAAACCTAACTATTTTTAGCATTGAATCCAGCAATTTATCTAGTTTATTTCCTGCTTTCAGTTTTAATTTTATTTAGTAATTGATTTTTTGGGTAATTAATGCAGTGGAGTGTGAAATACCAGTTATTGAAATGAATGGGAGTCACCAGAATGGAAAAAACGGCAGTTTTGAGAAAACTTTTCCAGGGTGCTTGGGAAGAATGGTGAACTTCTTTGACCTGAATGGTGCGGTGGCCGGAAACAGGCTGCTCACTGATAAACCGCATCTAGATGGTGCTTACTCTTTTTACATTTTCCTGCCTAAAGTGTTTTTATTTTCCTCGCAGAAAATTAGATAACTTATTGGAAATGTTGATGTTTCATACCATAAAAATTTCATCAAGTCTGGGTCATATATTTTAACAAATGATTTCACATTTAAAGCAATGAAGTTGAAATGACATTGTTGACCCGTGTTCTGCTGTGGAACGTGTTTTTGAAATGCTTCTGGTTGATTAATTGTTTGTTATCTAATACGCATAAGAATTTTTTTGAATTTTTTTTGGGTCCAAACCCTTGCCAGATATAGATGACATAAAATATTAACAAAGTTCTAAATCGCCTTGTATTATTTTTGGTATGTGAACTTGTTTTTATTTTTATAGGTTCCTTTCTTTGTCACCTGCTTCATCTAAAGATTGATGGGTTTGGAAGTTTGTTTTCCTCTTAATTGTACATTAGAAAGGTTGTGTTGTGACACAATGGTAACTGATCCACAGGTTCACCACTCTCGAGAAGCCGAGCAGATGAAGCATTGATGTCTCCATCTAATTACCAAATAGAGGACAAAGCGGTGTGTTTCAATTTATATTACTAAGTTAAGAGTTTAATTTATGGAAGCATAGCCACAAACATTTTGCTAATTTTCTTTGATATTTAATTATATCGTGCATTGGTGTGAGTTTTGCAGATTGTGCCTGAACTCAACAGAACTGGTTCAAACAGAAAATCAAATGCAACACCCATAAAGATGCTCATTGCCCGAGAAATGTCCAAAGATGTAGATTCCAAACACAGTCCATCAAATGTAGTTGCTAAGTTGATGGGTCTTGATGCCATTCCATGCCAGGAACCTGATTCAGCTGCACAACGAAGCCATTTTAGAGGTCATCCTAGAAGTCATTCAGACATACCGGTGAGTTACTGGGAGCAACAGAATGGATTCTTTGAATATGTAGAGCCAAATGAATGCAGCGATGTTTATGAAATACGTAAGAAATCACAGAAAACAAATTATTTGCAAGATAAATCGCCACAGAAGGGAAAATATTATGAAACTATTAATGACAAGAAGATGGCTCTTGTTCGCCAGAAGTTCATTGAAGCAAAACGCCTGTCTATGGATGAAAAACTTCGCCAGTCAAAGCAATTCCAAGATGCCTTAGAAGTTTTAAATTCCAATAAAGACTTATTTCTTAGGTGTCTGCAAGAACCAAATTCAATGTTTTCTCAGAATTTTTACAATCTGCAGTCTATCCCTCCTCCTCCTGAGACAAATCGAATTACCATTCTTAGACCTTCAAAGATGGTGGACTGTAACAATTTTGCTGCAGTTGGGAATAAAGATGGAAAACAGGTGAAGAAAGGTGGATTGGAAAAAGGACATCTGAGATGCTCCCCTCCAGCGGGACTGTATGTTGAGGAAACTCCCACTCAACCAACTCGAATAGTAGTTCTGAAGCCAAGCTCAGTGAGACCACATGATATTAAGTCTGTTGATTCTCCACGGTCGGAATCACCAAGGATAGTACATGGTGAAGGCTTTTGTGGTGATGTAGAAGATGACGAGAAACGAGAATCAAAAGAAGTTGCAAAATCAATCACACAGCAGATGCGTGAAACGCTCCATAGAGATGAAAACCTGCTTTCTTCTATGTTCTCCAACGGATATGTCGGTGATGAAAGTTCATTTAATAAATCAGAAATTGAATATGCAGACGGTAATCTCAGCGATGCAGAAGTCATATCACCCACATCTAGGCACTCTTGGGATTATGTTAATAGGTTTGGTAGCCCTTACTCATCCTCATTTAGCCGTGCATCATATTCTCCAGAGTCATCTGTTTGCAGAGAAGCAAAGAAGCGCCTCTCTGAAAGATGGGCAATGATGACATCTAATGGGAGCTGTCAAGAACAAAGACCCATGCGGAGAAGCTCTAGCACATTGGGTGAAATGCTTGCACTTTCTGAGACAAAGAAGGCTGGAACGCCTAAGGAACTAGGTAGCACTATTGAAGAACCTAGGTGTTCTGAATCTCTCTTTGTTAGTGAGCAGACAAAGGATGAAAATCTGGATAATTCTCCTAGGAATCTCTCAAGGTCAAAATCCGTTCCTGTATATTCTGCTGAGTTTGGCACCAGGCTCAATATAGACATTCCGGATCCAAAGGTTTCTAAGGAGGCCAGAAAGACAAGTGGAAAATCGTCATTCAGAGGAAAGGTTTCAAGTTTGTTTTTCTCAAGAAACAAAAAACCTAGTAAAGATAAATCTGATTGCAAAGATGAGTCTCGCTCATCAGGAATACATTTTAGGCAAGTAGGCAAAGATAGGGGTGAACGACTTAATGATGAAGGGCCTGAATGTCTGTCACCTGTTGAGAAGGATCCATCAATTAAAGCAGCTTCCCCAAATTTAATTTGCCAGCAGGGCATGACATCTCTCAAGGTAATTTTACTATCTATGTGGTTGGCTATGCCCCTATTTTCTTTGAACTTTTTTGATCTGTTACTTGATGCATGCTTTGATTTGGTGGTTATCGTGCATCAGCGACATGAGAAACTTCTGTGTTTGCTGTATTTATTTGATATGAGTGATTATTTTTTCTCGTTACGAAACTCTTAACAACAACTGAAATGCTTTTGTTGACTTTCTCGTTCTTGTACTTTCTACATTCTCTAACACGATGGCCTTTGAAAGTGCTCTTGGCAGCTTCCACCAAGACGACATTTTGGTTAATGAATATGTAGATATATATAACTGGTAACCGCGACCATAAATTTCTACTACCCTGTAAAATTTTGACAACTAACAAGAGTTACAATGATGGTAATTTACCAGATGATCGGAAAGGATTATATTCAGATTTTCTTAATGGAAAAAAGTTTGCAGAGTTATCCATCCAAATGAGGGACAGGATATGTGTTGAGTTCTGATTATGAGTTTTCTACTGCTTGCCATGGAGTTGTTTCCTCATCGATGATTTTTTGTAGCTTGAAACTGTAGTAATTGTCACTAACAAATGTTCATATTATTCTGTACTTGGAAACTTAGGAGTTCATTAACGTTCTTCTACCTTTTCAGAGTGGACAGTCTGTAACAAAATCTGTTGCACCTGGAAACCCAAGTGAGAACCAGGACCAACCAAGTCCAATATCAGTCTTAGATCCAAATTTTGAAGAGGGTGAACATGCGCCACTGCAGTCCTCTAGTTCTATCAAGCCCGACCGACATGGTAAAGTTTGTTGTCTGGTTCTCAATGTGCATGCTATTTGTTGATTTATTGTTTCATTTAGTTTATTTACTTTTCTTTTTGGAAAAACAGGATTTGAGTTGGCGGTTCATCCTGTTAGATCAAATTTGATTGACAAATCACCACCCATAGGATCTATTGCCCGGACTCTACCAGCAGATGATTTGGTTATGGATACAGCCTCGTCATACCCCTTAAAATCATCCTTACCCTCCCCAGGAGCAGAGGAAGAAGATTGGTTTTTCTTTGTTCAGACATTACTATCAGTGGCTGGACTTGATGGTGAGGAGCAACCTGACTCATTCTTGGCTAGATGGCACTCGCCTGAAAGCCCATTGGATCCATCATTAAGAGACAAGTACCTAGATTTAAATGAGAAAGACACACTACAGGAGGCTAAGCGAAGGCAAAAGAGATCGACCCGTAAACTTGCATTTGATTGTGTGAATGCAGCATTAGTGGACATTGTGGGATATGGACCGGCCTCATGCCAAAGAGCCATTCCATGCATTGGGGCCAATAGTAGCTCATTAGAGAATGCATCATTGATGATGGTGGACCAGGTGTGGGCCCGGATGAAGATATGGTTTTCTGGTGAGGCCAGATGTGTTTCGATTGGTTGTGAGGATGACAACAGCCTGGTGGTTGAGAGTGTAGTAAGAAAAGAGGTGGTGGGGAAGCGGTGGGATGATCATTTGAGACTGGAAATGGATAATTTAGGAAAGGAAATTGAAGGGAAGTTGCTAGAAGAGATTGTGCAAGATGCTGTATTGGAATTGACAGGTAGACTTTGATGAGACTTTATACATTTTAATAACTTAAATAATTTCTTTAATTTACAACTCTATTGTTTGTTCATATTAATATGTTAAAATGGTCCCCAGCCCATCTCTAATTATTTAATGCTGCAAATTGTTGCAAATATGTTATCCATATATTTGTCTGGATTTCTGCTGTACAACCTTCTCTTTTCATTTTTTATCCAATGCAGGACACCAGAATCTTCATGCATAAATATATATTAGATTGGCCTTCCGCTGTCTTATATTAATATTATGGATGGTTCTGATGGTGGTAGCTTATGTGAAGTAATTTTCTATATGCACAATAATTAACTGGGAAATTCACAGTCTACATGGATTTTTTATGCATAGGTCTGATGAATTTTGGTGCTTAAGCCATCCAAAATGTCTTTGAAGATAGACTTTTTTAGCCTGCTTTTTTAACCTATCTACCATCTGAAGTTACCTAATTAGCACAAATTCCGAAATACTTATTCACCAAACAATAAACAAGATGACATCACACGAGATGGGTTACTAAAAGGGAAACGTGACCCTGCTGGTGTAATAATCATAAGCAGACCAACCCATGGTATAATGCTGCATTTCTGAAAAATCTCTTGGTTGGGAAAATTACTCTCTTGTTTAGCAGCATATGCTCTTGGCCTGCTCTGTATTTCCAGAGAAAGCCATGCTATGGATTATGAGGGTTCAGTTGCACTCTCTCTATTTGAAGTAATTGATCTCCAACCTTTTAATTTTGTTGCATGAGGTTCTCCAGTGGACAAAAATCATCCACTAATCATTACAAAGTTGGGTTTTTGATTATATAGAGTATTACATCCTTATTTTGCCACTTGGATATTTATTCGACTTCCAAAAGGATGGAAATCGTCCATTTGAGATTGCAACAAAATTAAAAGTGAATAAAAGGTTGGAATGGTTGTTCAAGACTGAAGAATGAGGTTCCACTTGCTCTATTTCGAATGTGCTGGATGCCCACCGTGGCTTTCAACGGGAAAATCGAGGGTTAGGGTTGGGATATTCTGCCTTCTGAGCTTGACATGGTCTCCCCTCATCTGGCTCTGTAGGGGAAACCCCACTCATTGCTTCCTCCGACACCCTCCATTTACCACATTATTAGGGTTTCAAGGAGAACCTAGAGGATTGCTTGGAAATAGAGGGTTGAGTGTACGAATAAAGAGACCTATCAAGTTAACAATAGAACCTCGCAAAACCTTCCAAATTCATTATAATCAACAGGGTTCTATACTTGTATTTGTAGCCATTTGTTAAGGTCGTTAACAGCACAAAACACTGCAGAATTCAAATGGTATATGAAGAAATTTTTCAATAGACATTGGGGGATTTCTATCTGGCCTGCCAAACTACATAGCATAGGGGACAAGTGATATTTATTATACATCCAAATCTTTTATAATGTAAGGTTCTGTTTTGAGTCTCAATTTTAAAGAAAAATGTATTTTGTAATAATAATTTTTTAGGGAACTAGTCAGAGTTGAACGTACATTGTAAGTTATTTTGAAATACTTTATAAGCACTGTAAAAATAAAATTTGATACCAATTTGTTGGGAGGATTTGACGAGTCTCAAAAGAACTAAAGAAAACAAAATTAAGGATAGAAATTTAAAAGAAGAAAATTGTATTCTCAAAAATCAAACTTCTATGATTTATAACTTTTGTGATGATGAAATACTACAAATGAGCAATTTTTTTATACTATATTTGGTACATAAGAATTAATTGCTAATACATGAATTTAAACATTCATTAAAATTCATAAATATATAAATAGAAATAAATTATTTTATAATGATTCTAAATTCATATGGATCAAGATTCATCAAATCAAGATTTATTAAGTTTAGATTAATATGAATGTTAATTAATTGAAAATTAATAACATAAAATTCATACGTGAATGATTTTATAGTATTTATTATATATTGAAAAATGAAAAGTATGATATTATTGAAATAATTGAATTGTAGTGAGGTGAAAATCGTTCAAAAAATGATTCTTGCTTGATTTGATATTTAATATATTATAGATGTGTAATTAAAAATAGGAAAAAAAATTAAATTTGCATGTAAATTATTTTATTGAAAAAAACGTGGGGGTGAAAATAAGTTTTTATACAAGAGTCTTGATTATCTGTCAGTAGCAGGTGTACTTTCAGTATCCAACGCTTTATACTTTTACCATAATCGAAAGCGTGGACAGGAAAATCTCGTGACCAAAAAGCAAAATCCTAATTTTCTGTCGTTTGCTGGGTTGAACGGGACTAAGAATTTAAGTCCCAACAGCTACATGACAATGACAGTAAGAGGCTCACATGGGAGTGAATTTTTTGCATTTTGGGGTTATTCATTTATACTTAGACAACCGTGTACGTGCGAAATGTCAAGGGGATAATCTGCCAGGGATAGCAAATCTGAACTCAACACGAAACATGAATGATCTTGTAGTGAGGTTTATTGGGTTTTTTCCGGCTCAAAATTTTAGGGATGTGTCAAATTTTAGTCATTGCAGCCTTTCGAGGACAGTAGATCTGAACTCTTTCGTGGCACAGCGCTTTTAGGTGGGATGGCTTGTTTGTAATTGTGTCATTTGGAATCTTCTTAGACGAAGCGACAAATCTAAAAGACTGGTAAAATGGGATTTATGGGTCGACTCCAAATTAATTAGGGACAAAGCTTAATTTGTTGCCATAATAAACAATAACAAGATTCTCATTCAATATAGTTTTACAATAATAGTTTCAGAACTGTTTCCAAGAACTCCTTGGATATACAACCCAAATTGGTGGCAAAAAGGAGAACATCACTAGTTGAAAGAAGTATACCCAACACAATGAAAACACCACATGACCATATGTCAATCAACATATAGCTTTAGCTTTAGTGAACAATATGCTTTGAAGACCTATGTACATGAAAAGAAAAATGCTCCAGGAGCTACTTGTGAAAAGAAGATACTCCAGCATATTGCTCCAGGAGATTCATGCCTTTAGATATTCACTGCTTCGATTTTGAGTCAGTCGAGGAATTTTGGTGAAGTAAAGTATGCTTGGCATCACCACTGTTTAGTCCATACTGCAATGCACAATTTTAAGAGGAAATTTAAAAAGTCTTGAGTACCAAAAACAAAACCCAGAAGGTCACAAACTGAAAGAAGAGTTACTCCATAGTATGGATCTGACAACCTAGGAGAAATTAATGCAAAAGGAAAAGAAGATGAAATAAGGACTAATAATTGGCATAAATAAGTAACTGGGGTCCATTTCACATATGTACGGTTCCTATACTTTAGTTGTAGACAACAGCTAAAGGCACTTTCATGCTGTAATTTACAAATTGTATTAGCATATTGCAGCTATACTATTACGATTTCAATACAAGTCAAGAGTTTCTTCATTCAAGCCACTCTTGAGCTAGATGTAATTTTGCACCAATAGCATGATAGTATTTCTCTGATACCTTTCTGTTTATCATGAGGTAAAGAACATGGCATTAAATACAAACACAAACAAACAAGCAGAGAAGCACAAGGTAGCTGTATAAATGGACCACATTTGTTTTTTAGGCATTAAGTTTGACCCCATCTAACACTAAAGATTGATTTGTTTGATAAACAACTCTAATTACATTCCAAGCTTCACAAATTCTACAAAAGTCTAGCAAATCCAAAAGCAAATGACTGCGACATAAGTTTGTTGGAAAGTTAATAGCATCTAATACTAGAATATTGAGGCCAGATTCAGATGAATCCAATGTAAAGTGCATTAGTTGCAGGAGGAAAAAATGTCATACAATAGCTGACTTCAGTACAGTTTCTTCGTACATTCTTTCCTTTCAAAGTTTTCCGTTAATTTCATGCCAGTGATTCGTGCGAGAAGACAATGACCTCAGAGAACTGAATAGATCCATTAATAATTCTACCCAATCTGCACATCCAATACTATTCCCATCCCCAACCACTAATGGAATGGGTTATGGTTCCCTCTTCTGCATCTATTCCCATTTATAGTTTATCCTACCGGTTCTATTAGAATGACAAATTGCCAACTCATATAAATTGCTAGATTAATTAGATCAATACCATGTATCCTGTAGCTATGAGAACTACTCCTATTCGACATGTGCATATATTGAACACTACAATGTAAAGGACTGTTATTGCCACTTAAAGGCCTACCTTTTCTCTCATCCGTGAACTCCAGATGTCATTGTGCACCACTTTTTCATCGACCCTGGCCCTGGTTGACCCAGATGCTTGGTTTGGATGTGGACTAAGCAGTGGCTCCCTTGTTCTACTCCTAGCATCATAATCTTCCTCAATATCATGGTCTACCCTCCGACTGGAAACCAAGGATCTGAGTGTTGTTGCAAGAAGTAGGGATAACACCTGTGAAGAATAATAAAGAATTTTGTCTATAACATCAAAATTAATGATGCAGCTAACAATTACAATTGAATATACCGTGAAATGCAATGTCTAGTAGTTTTATCTTTTATGAAAACTAACATCCAGTAGTTGAGACCATCACTCAACTTATCAGTTTTCCATCTTTTAAAGCTGGGCAAAGACGGTTTTAAAATGAACCGCAAGGAAGATCTTGAGGCCCCCAAATCACATATACACTAAAATAAGTAACACATCCAAGATGAATTTTGAAATGGCCTTAATTGCAAGTTTCCGCATATGTTTTCCTTGCTTGCTTGTGAAGTCTGAAACTTACTATCCACATTAATAATCATCAATCAGCAAATAACCAGTCCTCAAGAAGAAATTGAATAACTTAGGACTGCTTAAATTTTTTCAGCGTATTTACACTTTAGTGAAGAGTGTTGGAGCTAGCAGATCTCCTGACCTCGAAAGAGTAATATTTGTAGACAAAAAACTTTGTATTAATGTCCATAAGTAATAAAATGATAAACGTACCTGAATTACAATGATCGATATGCCAAACCACATTAAAACATCTACATTTTTCTCAATAAATGCACGCACACTATCAAGTTCTCCAGTGGGGTCAAGTGGGAGATCCTAAAAATTTTGTGTAGTAGGTTAGAAATGTGGAAGAAAAATGCAAGAACCAGCATCAAAATACCAACAAAAGACACAATCTACTTTCTCCCATTGGTGATCAAGTGCTATAAAAGCCACCAAACTTGCTTCCAACAGAACAAATACAGTGGTGAGTAGAGCATACTGGCATTTTATATGGTCAAGGATATATCACAAAGAAATTGTAAAATGGATCATCTCATAACAAGCAAAAGAAAATGCATGATTTTCATACTTATCATCTCATAACAAGCAAAAGAAAATGCATGATTTTCATACTTTGCATCAATGAGTTGAAGACTTGATTTTATTAAGAAATTATCCATTTAAACTCTTATTCACAGGCCACAATTCAATGCCCAGATATATAGCCTCAACACGACTAGAAATGAAAATCAAAAGCAGATTATTATCGAATTTTCATCCGCCTGAAACCTGTGCTACTACACATATATAGCGGCAAGAAATGAGGAGAATAAATTTCCTTCTCATTTCAGAAAAGGAAAGGATACAAAGCAAAGGCAACAGCCATTGATTGCTTCAGCCGCAATGTGACCAATACATGTGATGCAACAAATCAATATCCCAACTCCCATAAATGCATAAATGAACCTGCCAATCCGAACAGAAAAGGAAACAACTATTAACTAATTAGAGGAGATGAAATACAAGCTTTAAACCTAAATCCATGAACATTAAACGAAATTCACTCCTAATTTGAAATTAATAAACGAATTCAATATCACAAAAACAAACAAAAATTTATAAAGTACCAAGGAGCTGGGTTGGTGTGGGAATTGAGGCGGATCCCATTGTGGCCAACACCAAAAACGACGTCGGAAACGGAATTGAGAGCGGGGATTGTGTCCCCGGGAAGCTTAAATTCTGGGTTGTACGGCGTGGGAGCTGGAGGAGGTGTATGGTGCTTCCATTGGTTAAGCATGTAAGCAGAGTAAATTATGATTGATATACCCATAAATGTCTGCAAAAAATTCAGGAATTTGAGGATGAATGCAAGAAATGTATGGCAACATGGGGTTCGCATTTTTGGTTTTTTTTTTTTTTTTATAATTTCAAATTTTCAGTACAAGATTTTGGAGGACAGAATTTCAGACTGTATCGGCAGAGAATCGATTCTGCGAAGACCTTTCTTGGCATATGATTTCTTTTGACTTTTGGGGAAAAAGAAAATTAAACCAAAATAAAATAAAATAAAAAGAAGAAGAAATAACATTTTGGATGGAAGATGGGCCTTAGTTTTAGGTCCATCATAATCCAACTGGCCCATGTCTTCGCACCGTTTTATTCATTCGTTTATTTACTTCTCAAAAAAAAAAAAAAAAAAAAATTATTCGAGAAAATTCGGCGGACATGCAATTTGATTTTAGTTGAGGGAATTTTAGCAGAGATGTGCAGAAGCTTCCTGTAAAAATTTCATGCTTCCTCTAAAAACTCTCCATGTAGATAAAATAATTTCAAAAAATTATTCTAATAGGTTAAAAAGCTTAGGGCATGACCTCTTTACAATTTTTCAAGTCATTTTCTATTTTTGATTTTTCAAAATAGTAAAAATGCGTTCTCTTTCCCATTTTTGAAAACGCATTTTTGAAAACAAGTTAAAAATTTACAAAGAAATCATCTTTCAGTCATAATCAAATTAAAATTTTCAAAATACGTTTTAGGTGTTTTCAAAACAATTTTTCAAAATACCAAAAAGAACACATTTTTCAACAATCTTAAAATGGACACTCAAAAAACAAAATTCAAAATGAATTCAAAACTCAAAATACAAAATTGAAACACAAAGAGAACAACTCCTTATTAGCCCTTGTTTGATTCCCATTTCCACAAAGCTCATATTCAATCATACATATAAACTAAAATATTCTATACAAAAATTCAAAATTTTTCATTACTTTTTAACTGTGCATTCTTCAAAAAAATTACTATTTCAAAATCTATTGATCCTAGAAAAGGGGCTCAAATGAGGGCTTAATCTCATAAACAACTTTTAACTTTACAAAAATCATGTCAAATAAATCTTGAATTGAAGTCGAAAAGAGACCATTACAAATTGTTGAAGCTCATTAAAGGTAACTTTTTAAGTATGACCCTCAAACTATAACGTGAGCATTACATATGTATGCTGTCAAGAATTTGACCTTTCGAATACACTAGGGATATTTAACCACCCACTTTCTTGGTGCTCAATGATGCCTAAAATGATTGAAAATAGTATGAAAACAGCAATTTTGTTTATTCTCATCTTTTTAAAAAGTGTTGGTGGCTTGGGTTTGTCTCTATGTTTGTCTTTTAATTTTTTGTAATAATGCCATTGTGAAGTTGATTCCAATTCAAAACTAATTTAACAAACATAATATGATTCATTGATTGAATTATCCATATTGTTGTGGTTGGAGGGCCTTTATCACTCATTGTTGCCCAACTCAAGTTCATTATGATGTAAAACTTAATCCAAAAACCCCTTCGGGGATGGTCGAGTTGGTGGAGCAGGTGAACGCGGAGACCGAAAGTCACGAGTTCGGATCACATGCCAACACTTTCTCGATCGACCCCGTCGCACATGGCTTGCCTAGTGCGATTTATCTCTCCGGGGTGGTTTGCGGGCTATTGCCTCCAGTGCGCACTCACGAGTAGCGGCTGCGGGTTTCTACGTCAAAAAAAAAAAAAACACTTAATCCAATTCAAATTTACTATTGATCACAAAACTTTTACGTTGGATAATATTATTCACAATCTTGACAGATATTTAATGTTCATATTATATTTTATGTTTATGATATGTTTGATAAAGTAAAATGAGCATCGATGAACAGATTTAAAGAAGAAAAATAAATTAAAAGTAAGTTTGACCTAAAATTACTTTCACCAGTTTGATACATCAATAATACGCATAAATTCATATTTATTAGCTCTTGATTTGATAAAATTGAATATTTTCCCGTTTAAAACTCATTTTTTTATTAAAACTAACAAAAAAATATTTATTTCAATATTTACCATTTTCTCATAAGTAAACTCACATATATATAAATATTTTTAGCTTGAAGCCTTTTTGGCTAAGCTTAAACATCATTTATAAGAAAATAAGTAAATTTCGAATAAATATTTTTTTATAATCGAAATAAGCTGCTTATTTTATCAGCAACATAAACACTAATTTTCAAATAAAAAATTTTCTGCTTAAAAGTAGAAAACTTATTTAAATATATTTTAACGTTACTTATAATTTTTATTTGTTTACAACTGTCCAAATCAACACAATTTTTCATCTTCTCCATTAAAGAAATAAGAAGATAATTTTTTTTATATAATCGAAATAAGTTGCTTATTTTTATCAGTAACATAAGCACTAGCTATTACATTTATAAATTGGCGCTTCAAATACCTACTTTCAACCCCTAAACCGTTAACCGCTACATAGATCCGATCCGCACCGAACCGCAGAATCCGACGCCACAGCCTCCATGGAGGAAGCATTGGAGTTGACGCGTACGAAGGGCCTCCATAGAGTTGACGCGTACGAAGGACACCGAGGAGAGAATGTTGGGCGTGGAGAGGCTCCACCAACTTTTGGAAGCTCGGTGGAAGTGTTTGACGTCATCTGAGGTGACGTCACTCGTCGACGTGTGCCTGGATATTTTGAAGGACAACAACTTTCGCGTTTCGCTGGGTGCGCTGCAGGCACTAGCCTCTGCTGCCGTGCTGTCCGGTGAACACTTCAAGCTCCACTTCAATGCTCTAGTACCTGCCATGGTTGAGAGGTTAGGAGATGCCAAACAGCCCGTTAGGGATGCTTCCCGGCGGCTTTTGCTCAATCCCATGGAGGTAGTGTACAATCGCGCACTTTTTTGTGCTTATTTTATTCATTGAGTTCTTTTGTTATTTGAATGATTTTACTCTGTGTAATTATGTAGTTGGAATTTACCTAATTGGGTACATTTAGAAACTTCAAGGTGAGAATTGAAAAGATTTTTTGATAAACTCCTTTTCCCCTCCAGATTAGTGGCTTATAATTTTTATGTCCCATAACGTTCTTCAAGAATGAATGCTTTTGAAAAGAAAATTAAATTGGGAAGGAAAACATTATGTTTTGGACAATTGAAAAGGAAACGAGGTCATTCATCCTGTGCAGAGTAGCAGTTTCTTGTTCATGACTGTAAGTTGAGTGATTTAATTATTCTATATGGGAATGTTCTAAGCAATTATTGAGTTTGTTTCAACAAAAATAGTAAAAGAACTTGTCATGAAATTAGCAGTAGTGGAGGTCAGAATAGTAGTTTCTTTTTCATGATGGTAAGTTGAGCGAGGACTTAAATGTTCTAAGCAATTACTTTGAAGTTGTTTCAGGGAAAAAATAATTTTGTTTTGTTTTGAAATTAGCAGCAATAAAAGTGAAGTCACACAAGTTTTTGGTAGTGATGATATAGGATTTGAATTTAGGTAATTAGTTTATATCGAATTTGGGAACATATTTCTTTCATATTCTGCCTCGTTTGCTCCCACCAACCAGACGCTGAATTGTTTTACGTATTGAATTTTGAACAAAGTCTGTTGTGCTTGGTAGCATGTCACTGAAATTAGAATCTGAGATGGTTGTCATCATATTTGCCATTTTTTTGTCCATGGATTCTAATGCATCTGAATCACTGACTCTATGCCTCAATGTACAGGGTCTCTGTATAAAGTTTTACAACAAAAGGCTTCCAAACTATTAAGTACAGACGAAATTTCAAGAATAGACAAGAAAGAACTTGTGTGTGCCTCTACCACCCAGAATTAAAATTTGTGTTTAATATTAGACTCTGATCTCAACCTACACCGCTTAACTCTTTCCATTTTGCCAATTCACATGCAAAGGATTTCCACTTTAGGATCCACAATTCATTTATTTAAAAAATTGTTGAACATTTCCTTTTGTACAGCAGTACAGGTCACTGGTACCATGTGCTTTTGCAATAATACCTAGGAAAAAAGGTTTATAATCTATCTCAAACTTTGCTGTTGATAATGAGGTTGACTCTGATGTTGTTATACACAGTTCATTGCTCTTGTCATTCTTAGAATCTTTCTTCAATGTGCACTGTTCTAATGGTCTTTATCCTGGCATTGGATGTTTAAATTTATTTTTCTTCTGATTCATGAACAGATTTAGCATTAACGCAATATTAATAACTAATTTTAGTACAGGTTACTTCACCAACAATCATTGTTGAAAGAGCAGGATGATATGCTTGGACACACAAAAGCTGGAGAGTTCGAGAAGAGTTTGCATGTACTGTCAGCTCCGCGATTGGTCTATTTGCATCCACTGAACTACCTCTTCATAAGCTCTACTGGTCACTTAAAATCTGATGAAGCTCAGGAACATTTGCATCATGCACAAGAGAATGGTTCCAACCCTGATAACCCTACTTCTGATTTTAAGAATCTGAAATATGCCTCTGATACAACAGCTGGTTTAGGTTCTTGGGCTAACCAACTAGAAACTATGGATAATCGTACAAGGGCTGATGATTTTTCAACACCACGTTTGAACAGCAATGGACTGGTTGGCTCTGATCATCTACGCATCCTTGCAGACTTTGGGGTTGATAATGAGCTTTTACCTGAACTGACACCTAATCATACTAAACTTCCCGCATTGAAGATGAACTCTGCTCTTGAAGCAGGGCCAAGCATTCTGCAGATTCTTCATCTAGTGAGTTTCTGCAGTCCATTTGCATGCTACAAATGATGTTTTCTCTTTGAAATATTTTGCCATGCAATTTTTTGTTCCTCTTTCACAAGAACATTACATATCAGTTGAACTGAAGAAATTTTGCCCATTTTATTTTCTTGTCCTTCCCCCGTTTCCTCCCTATTTTGGGTAGATTTGCAATGGGAATGAAGAAAGTTCTACAGAAAAAAGAGCGGTGCACTTCAGCAGTTAATTGAAGCTTCCGTATCCAACAATCAATCAATTTGGAGTAAGGTATTATTGCTTGAAAATTTAAATAACTGTTGATTGCTATTGTTACTTTTTAGTAATGTCACCTTCTTAAAAGTGCTTTCCTGTTCAATCATTTAGCATCCAGTTATAGTTTGCAATGAGAAAAAAGACATCTTGAGTTTATTATAATCTTTGGAATATTGCAGTTCTTCAATCAGATTTTGATCACTGTTCTTGAAGTTTTGGATGATTCTGATTCATCGAGTTGGCTCGATCATTGATTGTTGAAATGCTGAATAATCAGGTCCATTGTCTATGTTTAGTGGGTTTGGATCACTGATACCTGTATTTCTTCCACCATTAGCCCTTTGTTCAATCTTTATTAGTTTTCTGTACTTTTTAACAGAAAGATGCTATGGAGGATTCTCTTGAGATTGTAATCGAAAAACTGCTCCATTTGACAAAGGACAGTGTTTCAAAAGTAAATTTTTCCTTCTGAAACTCTTGAGTTTTCATTTAATGGTATTTCTTTTCCGTGAGTTATGTGGACATTTTAATATAGGTTTCAAATGAAGTACAGCACTGCTTGTCTATAATGTTGACTCGGTACGATGCATTTAGATGTTTAAGTGTGAGTATTACTAAGGTTTAGTTTAATTGTCAAAATCTCTTAATTTTATTTGGTGCTCTGCTTATGCTTGATCAAGGACTAATTTTTGCATTCAATTAACATTTCAGGTTATTGTTCCTCAGCTTGCTACTGAAGATGAGAGAAGTCTTGTCACATGTATTAATTGGCTGACGAAGGTTGATCGTCAATTAAATTCCTTCTGAGATAAAAAACAGTTTTTCGATTTTTTTATTTTTATTTTTTACTTATTCCTTTATGGGAACCAAATACTATTTAGTTCACTTTATTGACGACGTGGATTTTCATGCTGCTACTTTTCTTTTACAGATTGTCAGTAGGCTCTCCCAAGAGGAACTGATGGCTCTTCATTTTTGCCGGCTCTTTTTGATTCTTTCGGGAACCAAAGTGCAGATGTTCGCCCTCATTATCCCACGATTTATAAGGCTTGGAGGACGAAGGATAAAAGTGTGTAAAAAGTAAAAACAGACATGTTATGTATTATTTTGGGCTATAATGAAATCATCCATCACCCTCATTATCCCATGTTCAAATTATTCTTGCAATTTTATTAAGCAATTTGTGGAAATAAATGGTTAAAGATTGTTTGATTGTGTTGCTGAGTATGATCTAGTTAGGGATGGCAAAATTTCATGTCCACGACCTTTCCCACATTGTCCCAACTCGAATGGTGAACGCCCTTACCTTGAATTTTCTAAATCCGTCTCGAATTATTTTATTTTTATAATTTTGAAATTAAATCATATTTTTATTATTAAAAATTAATTAATTAAGAGCTTGTTCGGTACAAATTAAAATCAAATTTTAATATAAGTCAAAGTAAAATAATCAATATTAACCAGATCTTTCATGGGTCACACAGCTTTTCAACCATACATTTCAAAAATTTCTATCACAATCTACTAAAAATCTAATTTTAATTATCACCAAACACCCCTAAATGGGACAGTAACTGGGGATTTTTAATCCTTGCTTATCCTTGCCTGCTTCTCGAAAATTTCCAACGGAGGGAGAGGATGGTAATGGCTTCCTCGCCCTCCATTGGCATCCCTAGACTTAATGTTACTTTTGAAATGCGTTGTTGATTAACATTTTTCAATTGATTTTCAAACTCAACCTATGCACTAACCTGTACGAAAGGGGTGGGTCATTGCAGTCATGGTTCACAACTAACCTGGTGATTGAATCGATGGGGTGGGTCATTGTAGTCATGGTTCACAACTAACCTGATGATTGAATCGATAGGTCTTATCAAATATAATAAAATAGTAATAATATTTATAATTTAGCATAATTAATCCTACATCAATTTTAAACTTTTACTCCAAGCTCAAACAAAGATTTTCAAGATTAACCAAAGAAAATTCATGTTAGAAAATACATTTTATTCTTTATATAATTAGATATCGATGAGAACAGAATAACTTAATCAAATATGTTGACATTAGAATTTCTCAATGTACAAATGTTTTGTGCTGCATATTTATACTTTTATCATATAGATATGCATCGATGGAAGATACAATTTAGGAAAAATCGAAATTAAAAATTAAAAGGTAAAAGTAAAATTGAAACAATTGTTCAAACTCTAAATGAAATTTTCAATTTTTTTTAATTAGATCGATCCCAAACCGTAACTGTACACTTGAATTACATTGGACATAATAGTGGGCCCGATTCTACGCTTGTTGTTGAACAGTCCAACATAGCCAGCAGGCCGCCTCATTGAATCCATGATTTTTGTCTGCATGTCTTCTATATTACACCCATTAGCCAACTTGCAAATTCTTTATCCCATCAAATACATGTGCAGTTTGATTTAGAATATAATTCTTTTAAAATAAATTTTACAATAATTATTTGATTTTTAACTTTTGATTAATGAAATAGTAAAATAGTTTCAACCTTCAAATTTTCTTACAAGGAAACCCTTTGAGCTTAGCCAAGCATACACGATGTTATGACAAATGTAAAGCGTGATTGGACAACAAAGTCAAATCTCAAGGTTTATGAGTTTAGACATATCTAGGGTAAAAATAATATTTTTTTTAATATTATTTTGATGATTCTAGATCTATTTAATAAATAAAATAATGCATACTAAATGTCTACAACCACAAATATTATATTGCTTAGTAATTCCTACAACTAAATAATTTATAAGTTTTCGAAAATTAGGCAATTTTCAAATTTTCAACCAGACAATTCTCACTCTACTTGATATAGTTATAGAAATTTCAAATATACTTTCAAAATTTCGAACATAAAAACAATTTCTTCAAATAGATAGTTAAGATAGTGTTATAGTTTAAATATTATTAAACTATTTATCGAACTCCAATTTAATATTTTTTTTTCATCTAACACGTCTTCCGTATCATTGAGCATTTCATGTACTTCTTTTGGCTTATAAAATATCATCATCTATCCCTCATAAAATATTTTTAAGAGGAATTTTTTTAATATAAATTCTATTTTTTTAGTAGAATTTTTCTTTTCAATGTATCGGTCCATTATAAAATATTTTTTATCACCCCCCCCCCCCCCCCAACCAAACACAATCCTCGACAACAAAATTTTTTATCCTATGTTTAAATCAAGTGTTCAAGAATAACCAAATATTTCAGGAAAAAAAAAAAAGAACAAGAAGAAAAAACAAGAAAGACAGAGAATATTGAACTTTAAAAAAGAAGAAGAATAACATAAAAAATAAAATAAAAATACCATGGATGGTAGAATTATGAATTGATTGTCTTCTCTTTTACATCAATTTCTCATGTTAAGGAGATGCTTAACATTGGAGTTACGGTACGGAGGGTTCTATTCCAACAGGGTTAAACTTTTTCTTTTAAATCGTTAGGACTTCCGAGTCTTAACTCTTAAGAGCAAGTTTGGCAAAATCTAAATTTTAATTTATGCTAATCAAACATATATTTTATTAACACGTTTTATAGAACATACAATTTACCGGTATCTTATTATCCATACATTCCTTAAAATTCACAATTTATAAGCATTTAAAAATATTAGCAAACAAGACTTAAGACTCGAGGTTCAAAATTTAAACTAAAAAAGATATTAAATGATGAAAAAAAAAACAACCTAGACGCGCATTAGGCAGCAGAAAAGTCGACCGCCTTTCCGTACACCTAAGCACGAAACGTGACGCTTTGAAAATGCTTCGTTCTTAGAACACTAAGTATGCATAATTTCTATTTGATTTGATTCATTTCTATTCTAAACAGCCTAAGATAAAAGTGAAAACGACATGGATCCAATACTCGACAGCAATGAAAACAGTTAATTTGGTCGCTTATTTCATTTGGGCCATAGAATCTTTCACAAGTGTCTTTATATTTTCAGTGACAAAAGTTCAAATTTAAGAACATTGCATTGTCTATTAAAGTCGAGTAGGAGATTTATTCTGTTGGTGATACAAATTCTTTTAAGGGATATTGAGTTTATTTATATTCTTCTGTAGTTTATTGCAAGAGTTTGACGGATTTTAACTTGTTAGTTCCAATTATATAACACACAAACGATAAGTCTGACTACATACAAAGCCGCAGTACAATAAATACTTTTACAATTTTGTCTCGTATGGTACTATACACTCTATCTTCATCTTCTCGATTGTTAGATAGATTATTCTTTTATTTTTCATTAATGCAGTTGATGGGATATGTTTATGTCGATATTATAAGTAAGCGTTATGTCACGTAGCACCAACATGGGCTACGAAAAGACAAAAAATATAACATGTTGAACAAAGTAATATTATATAGCATTGGTCTACAAGACATTAAAATATGTGGACTCCATCGCCTTACAGATTGGTGCAAAGCACCTGTGAAATTGGGAGTACTTTTAGCATTATTCTGAACAACTTGCGTGGAGAACCTTACTCAAGAGTGGAGCAAATCCCACTCTTCGAAATGTGCTTCTCAACTTTTAAATTGAAAACCATGTGTGCTTAATTTTAGAAACTTTAGCCATGTTGACTTTCCATTAGGTTTTAATATCCAAGCAAGCAAGCTTCGTTAGTTTTAGTAACACCAACATGGAATGATCGATGTTAAAATAATTATGAAGTTCAATAACTTGATTGAAACTACTTCAGACTTGGATGATCCAATTGAGACTTCACACGAAATTGAGTGACCTCTAATAAAATTTACCCCATTGCATCACATAATTTTATATTTATATAGTTCTCTCAATGACACCCATTCATGTTGTTTTCATGAGAAGGATCAAAATGGATAGCCACTTACCATAAGTGTGCACATCTAATTTCATTTTTGTCAACGTCAATAATTGTTGATTAGATTCCTAAGGTCATTGTTGGATGGAATAATTTTATTCAACACATTTTCGAGGTAGAGTCGCGAGAAGATTCTCTCTTTACATCGTAAGTTCAAGAAAAAATATATTTATTGCACTCATTAAAAGAATGTCTAAACAATCCATTGGTTTCGAAAAGGGCAAGCATTGATTAATTATCTAATCAATTAATATCATTTGATACTTTGTAACCTAATCACGTGTCCATTAAATTATGTACTAATTATATTTATTTGGATAATGTATACATTAACTTTTTAGCATCATTAATCAAGTGTCGTTTACAACAAAAATCACTTTTTTTATTAGGGACAACGACGAAGGATGCGATGATAATACAAATTTATGCAATGATTAAAGCTTATATAATTTATTATAACACAAATTGAACTACCTAAAAGTGGCTAATAGTGACATTATCTAGTTATCTTGTGATCATTAATAATAATAAAAACTTGCGATTTTGTACTTTATTTATTGCAGTAAGTACAAGCTGGTTCTATTTCCCAAAATGTGAAACCATTAGGTTTAGCCACTTGACTTATTAGATTCACCGTACATATGCTTCTTGTTGTAGGACCCACCCACCCACGCACCCCAACCAATTATTACAATTATTGTATTTTATCGACCATACAACATAATTCGACTTATATTATAGTAGGATAAGAAAATTGTAGGCCCTATTTGGTCATTAAAAAAAAAATAACTAAGAAAAAATTAATAATTTTAATAATGATTTTTTAAAGAATGTGTGATTAAAAGTAAGAAAAGTATTTGAATTTAAAAACTTATTGTGTTAATGTGTGATTGAAAAATAAGTATGAGAAATAAAGAGTTTTGTTGTAATAAAAGTCAAGCAGGGGCTAAGTAGTTCAACTAAAATCGTTTTAGCTTATATTTGACTCATGTTCAATTTACAATATAATTTTATTGAAAAATGTATGGTTGAAAATGAGTAGAAGAATGAGAATGAAAAAAATTAATGTAACTCAAACAGAGGCATAATTTAAATAGTTAATAAATTATATTCAATTCTCTCTTAGATTTAAAGCTTAAATTAGACTATATATGCGACAAGATAATTATGAGCTTACACCACAAGCAAATTACATTTAGATTATACTTTCACAAAAATACAATTATTTAAATAAGTTGCATAGTCAATAGTTAGAAGTGCATAACAATTAACTATTGGACGCTATTTGTCTACTTAATCTTGGATTAAGACTCCTACAAAGAAGATTAGGAGTTCAATTCTTGAGGGCGCCATCCTAATAGTGTGAACTTATAACGATAAAGAATATGTGAACAACAATGTGAACCAAAACCAAATAGACAAATGACGTCCAACATTAACAAGCTACCATTTACTGAACATAGATCTTTCAAGGATTCAAATCTTACAAAAATGAAACATTACAAATTAAGATATGCTCCTCAATCGTTTACATGGTTTATGTATGACTTATGAGTCATTAACCTTTAAAATTAAAATCCTAGGTCTCCATCACATTATCAATATAGACCTTCAAATTACACGAAACACTTTCAAATTACACGAAACACTATATGAATCACAATCTGATCATAAAATTGTCAAAAGACTTAGCCCTAGTTGAGCCTTATTATCTAAAAATTCATTTTTTTTCTCACTCATTTTTAACTACATATTCGCCCAATAAAACATTTTGCACGCAAATTTAATTTTTTTCTTACCTTTTAACTACATGTTCTTAAAAATTACAGAACTCATTTTCAACCAAAAAAATGGGGTTCAAAAGGCTTAATATATAAATTTTTACCAGTTCACTTCAAAGTTGCAAGATAACGTCTAAATTGACAAAATCTGTTTATAAGAACCCAAAATCAAAGATCAAAGAAATTAAGGGCTCATAATTCAATTTTAAAAGTTAAGATCCAAATCACATCGCATGAGAGATTGAGGAAGCCAAATCCTAATTTGCCCAAAATTAAATCAAAAGATACATGTAGTCTCTGTTCATTATTTCATCAAAACGAGTTTTACAATAATGAATTTTAAGAGAACGTGTAATCAAAAAGTAAGAATTTTTTTTAAATTTACATGTAAAATGTTTTTTTCACGAGTATATGTTTTAAAAAATTTAAGAAAATATGAGTTTGAAATAACGACAATCAATGTTAGTATGGGCGAAATTATTGAAAAATATAAGGTGGGGGAGAGTAGGGGAAATTTGTGCCCGTACATACCTTCACTAGCTAATTTCGTCATTTTTCTTCTTCGTATTATTCCCCTGGCTATAGAGAGAGAAACCTTATCTTCCCTGCAAAAGACATTTAACACAACCGACATAGAGAGAGAGGGAGTGGGGGTATAATACCTACTCAGCACACGAAACTACGAACCCTCCTAAAAAATTACCCCATTTAGAGCAGTATAATCATTCAAGGGCATTGAAAAGTAGTTGAAGAAAATACAGAATTGCATCAGTATGGGTACTTTTTGTTATTACTACAGAGAGTCAATGAACTATGAAAAATGATTGATGCCCAGTTTTCGATTAAAGATTCAACTGTTTACTTTTGGAACAATTGAATTGAAGTTGTGAAAGAGAAATGAATCACTGTGTGCCAGATTTCGAGATGGAGGAGGACTATTCAATTCCAACTTCTTCAGGGTTATCCAGACCTAGAAAGTCTGTACTGTAAGCTTTTGAATCTGTAATTTTGTTCAAAGTTTTTGCTGATGAGTTTTGGATTGAGAGAATTTGGGATTTTTGTTTTTTTGTAGAGGTGAAGAGGAGATTATGGAGTTGTTGTGGCAGAATGGTCAAGTTGTTGTGCACAGTCAGAACCAACGACCTTCAAAGAAAGCTCAATTCGGCGGCGGCAATGGCGACGGCGGCGGGGAGGCGGTGATTCCCTCGGAGGTTAGGGAAATCCGATCAAGTGGCGAGGAGCAAACGGCGGCGGCGCAAAATTTGTTTATGCAGGAGGATGAGATGGCATCGTGGCTTCAGTACCCACTTGTTGACTCCTCCTTTGATCGGGATTTGTATTCGGATCTTCTCTATTCCGCTCCTCCACCTCCTGTTACCAACGTTGGTCCACCACGGGCGGCGGAGGAGATCCGTCCTCCGCTTATGCCTCCTCGGCCGCCTATACCAACACCGCCTCGAAAGCTTCAAGCCTCCTCTCCCTTGCAGAATTTCGTGCATTTGTCGAGGATGTCGAGGTCGAGGAATGAGCCAATTTCAGGTCCATCAAGTTCAAGCAAGGCAGCTGTCAGGGAATCGACGGTGGTGGAGTCGAATGAGACGCCGATGGTTGGATCGAACGACAGAGTTTCCCAAGCCGCGGCGAAAAGTACGGCGCAGGACTTCGGCGGGAACGTAATGAGGGGTACTGCGACTGCCTGTACTTCTACAGCGGCTAGAGAATCGGAGACAGGTACCTGTGATCTCACACTGACCTCATCACCAGCTGGCTCCGGCGCTAGTGTCAGCGCCAGCCCAGAGCCACCTCTGCCGCATCAGAAAACACCGCCGGCGGAGGACCGGAAGCGGAAAGGCAGAGAAGCCGAGGAAAACGATTATCGGACTGAGGTAATTATTTTCTTTTAACGAATTTTACCTTTTGTTTGAATATTTTAGCCTCTGAAATATTTTGTATGGTAGTCTCGTCCACTGGCGCCGCTCACAGCGTGTACATCATATTTCAGACCCCGTCATTAAACCATAGGACAGTTTAAAAATGAAACAGTTTTTTCATCCAATCAACTCTCGACAACATGGATGATGTCAACGTGATGTAAAGAAAGTGACGTGCCAATGACATTGTTCTAAAAAAACTCGTCTAGGCTCGAAACTCGGGCAAAACGCCCCACTTTGCATTTAGACTTTTTTCCCCATTTCTAGGGCTGGATTTTCTTCTTCCTTTCTTTCGTCTTTTCTAAGCATGCTCTATTAGTCTTTATTCCTATTTTTAGGAGTTTTTTTATTTAACTTTAGCTTATTAAATTTTATTTTTTTTCGAAAAAAACTTTCATTTGACATTAATTTTAAGTTTTTAAAAGATTTTATCCGTACAAAAGTTAAAAATAATTTTATCTAAACAGTTAATAAAATTTAAGCTATGGTGCAATCTACATTATGTAATTATGATCTTGAAACTCATTATTTTGTTGCAAACTTCAAAAGTATGTATGAAGTTCTTATAAATTTATTTAATAGGAGTTGTCTAGTTGAAAATTAAAATTATGAAAAATATTCTGATTTTTACATTTCGGGCACTTGAAAAATGTATAAATGACTAATGGTAGGAATTATTAAGTAAATATAGTATTTTATAATTTTAGATATTTGTTATGTATTATTTTAATTTATTAAATGATTTTTAAAATGATTAAAATTTTAAAATAATGTTAAAAATAAGAAAACATTTGTTTACGCCAAAGCCTCGCTTAAGCTCGTGAAGCTTGAAGCTTCATTTCCACGCCTAGCCACGTTTTATGCTTTTTAGAACACTAGCAAATGACATAATTCCACCGCCTCAGCGTACAAACCCTTCATCTTCTCTTTTTTTTAACTGTGCATTTTTATAACTCAAAATCATCGTCTTGTCATCATACAAGTGGCAGCCATTCGTCTAGTTCAGGGGACGTACACTAGTATGCTGCCACGTGGATGAGCTACATTCCAAAATTACATAGAGGTCCATGAGGTGTCTATTGGCACATGAATAATGTCATGTAGTCCCATTGAGTTGTAACTCCAATATAGGTAACATCACCTAGACTGTGGCTGCAATCTCAGTGGGTCTAAATAGCATTATTCATTGGCACATAATTTCAATAACAATGAAATTTAGATATAGATAATACTATTTATGATTATGATGATGGAAAATCGGTGATGTAGGTGAAATAATGAGATTGAACAGTTCAATTTTTTTAAAGAGGGAGATGGAAACGAGGGAGAGAAATGTGAAGAATAATGATTTGCCATATCATCACGATGATAAATAGTATTACTTCTAGTTTGGCCACCCTTTTAAGAAATGGGTCCAACCAAGAAGTGCGTAGTTAAAAATTAGATAAATAATGTGAGTTCTGCGGAATATACACATAAAAATAGAGTTTGTCCATCTTATAAAACGGAGGGTAAGCTAGCAAAGTACTCTGCCCTATATCAGTGTATCATGGGACTGATAGTAGTCTAATTATGCTTTCCTCATGCAGATTACAAATCATAGTTATGAGTCTCGGCTCGACCATGGTCTCGGGGTTAAGTTTTGAGTCACTTGCTCCCTGAATTGGTGATCGCACGATAAAAGAATCTTTTAATATGTTTTTTGAAAATTCTTTTCAAGACAAAATAGAAGTTTTATATTTCTTCATTTTTATAGTAATAATGAACTTACTCTTTCTATGTCAAGTTTTTCTTCGTTGAAGATTGGTGTTTGCTAAATTAATTTCGTTACTAGGAGAAGTTGTTTTAATTAGAAGATGAAATAGAGAGTTTGTTGGCTTTCGATAGACAATTCATTTTTACATGATTTGTTTTCCATTTTGAACATTTTCATATTCTTATTTTGGTGGTGTACTTTATGAGACTTTCTATAACGGTTGATTAAGGTAAGAGGGAGATGACGCGAGGAAAAAACTGTGAGATTTGTGCGATAGTTAATTTATTGCATAAAGTTTGGTAGGGTAATTCTGCTGGGAGACGTTCGTAAAAACCTTTTAAGCAGATTCGTTGGAATAATAAATTAATGGCAATGAATGGAGCGAAGGCTCAAATGTTATTTGCTATCTATCCATATAAAAATGAAGGTAAAAAAGTAGTGTTATTTCATACAATGCTGATGCACGTTACTAGTTAGTAGACTGATCTTGATTTTTCTTCTTTTTCGGGGCCCTATGGGCTACATAGCAGGGGACAATCTCTCCTTTCTCGTACCAACTCCCCACGAGACTTGAACCTGCAACCACTTGCAGGTGTGTTGATACCTTATCCACTAGGTCATTCCTTGGTCTTAGTAGACTGATCTTTGATGCTAGACTGAAGGTTTTTTGCATTGTCTAGCTCAATCTTTGATTTCTTGCGATTTGTACACTGTTCTCGGGCTAATCTATGGCCCAAAGAAGGCCTTTTTACTGTTGGTGTTATGCATACTAAAATGTACAATGTGATCGCAAAATTTGCTCAAAAGAGAATGTTTGCTCGTGGCCTACTTCCCAAATGAATACCGAGTAGATAACATTGAATTTTTATGGGCTGATCATGTAATTTTTGCTTCTGTCTATTGCTTTAGGACATTGAGTTTGAATCTGCTGAAGCCAAGATGCATGCCCGTAGTTCAACGTCAACAAAGAGATCTCGTGCTGCAGAAGTTCATAATCAATCGGAGAGGGTATGTACTTTTTTTAAGAGAATCAATTAACAGGACCATAGGATGAATCCCCAGGATGGTTAGAAATATAAATAGTATGAACAACTTTTTGATTCGCATGTGGAATTCAAATTGGTTCAGGTTTTAATATCTTTAGTGCTTTTGATGCTTTATTTCCTTTCTTGCATGATTGTTTTATTCAGTTATTTGACTGCTGGAACTCATGCAGAGGCGTCGAGACAGGATCAATGAAAAGATGAAGGCTTTGCAAGAACTCATACCCCGGTGCAACAAGGTTTTGTGTGTTTAATGTCAGCACTGTGGTTTTGTTTTCTGGAATGGATACTCTAGATATTGGGCGATAAATTTTTGTTCTCGTTTATGAATCACAGTCAGACAAAGCTTCAATGTTGGATGAGGCAATTGAGTACTTGAAATCACTACAACTGCAAGTGCAGGTACATTTTCCTGTGTTCAGTTCTCCAATCTGAAGCTGAATTGTGAAATTCTCTTGCTATATTGATCTCAGTTAGACTTAGACCCTCTTCTCTTCTCATGTTGGGCAATTAGGTAACCAACCACAGTAGTGTTTGATTCCTCTGATTTTTCTTTAATGGAAACGTTTCTAAAATCAAAATTAAATTGGATTTCAGAAGCTCACTATTTCTTGCCTAGTAAATTTATGCTCCTTAATACGATTGTTCATAATTCCACGTCTGCTTCATTTACGACATATGCTTTACATCTGCTCAAACTACTGTGAAGATATTTGCTGTGAGTACTGGACAAAAAAAGGCAAAAATATGGCATCCTAGTCGTTTAGTTCCACTGTCGCGCAAGTTAAGAAATAGAAAGTCCATTCACTTAATAGATCATGTGCATTATTTTTGTTCTGTCGCCCCATTCCCACACACTCCCCTCTCCCTCTCTCATAATTCTATGTTTCACTCATGCATGGCAATTTTGTGCAAATTTATTCATGCTGTTTAAAGGAAGAAATACGTTGCTACTGTTTCTGCAGATTATGTCCATGGGATATGGCATGATGCCTATGATGTATCCCGGTGTCCAGCAGTTCATGCCTGCAATGGGGATGGGAATGGGGATGGGCATGGGCATGGAGATGGGCATGAACCGCCCAATGGTGCCGTATCAATCTGTTCTACCCAGTTCACCAATGCAAAATCAGGCAGCAGCAGCTCATATGGGTGCAAGAATTCCGATGCCACCGTTTCACACGTCACCAGTTCCTTTACCTGAGCCTTCCAGAATTCGAGTTTCAAACCAGACTGATCCTGTGCTAAACTCACTAGCTGCCAACAACCCAAACCATCCACAAATTCCGAATTTTGTGGATCCGTATCAACAGTATATCTGTCTACACCAGGCACAATTTCCATCACCGCAGGCAAGTTGGATATATGTTGACATTGAATCAGCATCAGTTTATGTTTATTCTGTCATCACATGTTATTTAAACTATTATTCAACGTTTATATTGGTCACTACAATATTTAGAATGAAAGTAATTTGAACTTTCGAATTCCAGCCACATCTTCTGTGGCCATCATTTAAAAATACTTTTGGTAAAGAGTTTTTGACTAGTACAACAGGAGTTTGTAATCATGCATCAGCCAACCGATCAAGTTTGCTTCATTTTTCTAGTTTTCGTACTGATCGTTTCCTAAATTTATAATCCAGAATCAAGCAGTAGTTCCGCCCAGTACCAACAAGCCTAGTAGCAGCAAAGAAATGGGGAACACTGAGAATCACAAATCAGGTAGGCATTGCCAACACTTCCCTCTCATGAGAAGTCCGTATGAATTTTGATCCAAACATAATCTAAGTTTGACTTCATCAAGGGTACTAAATGGTCACCTTTTTAGGGTGTTTGTGTGAGGTGGCGCGTGGAAGGGCATCCAATGTTAAATCTAGTATTGTAGGATGGTTTTGGAAATGTTCTAAACTCGATTTCTATCTGTAACAAGTTCTTTTGCATCTGCAGGTTAATTTCGCGGAGGGGTCCGCAATCAGAGGATTCCATTGGCTAAATGCGGCTGGCTAATACAGTTTAGCATGTGCTTACATGTAACTACTATCAAACAGTTGATTTTCCATTATTTTCCAATGGATGTGTAAACCCCCTTGTTCACATCTTGAAAGTGAGGGATCCCACATCTGAAAGGAACTTCAGTGAGCTTGCGACGCCAACGGGAAATTTTACACCGTGATAGGTTGTTAGGTGTTTTTCATGTCTTCTGCCAATTATCTCAAGCTCACTCATATACAGGATAAAATTGGGAAAGAGGGTTATGGTTGCTCTTCCATTTTCAAGCATTCAAATGTACTTAATTAGAATTGAAGGGTTCTGTGCCTCTCTCTCACTGATTAAGTTGACACCAATAGGTACGTGACAAAATTTGTTGGATTTCTTATAATTTTATAGATGCCATGTCTGATTAAAATGATTCGAGTGATTGTTGTTCGGAAATCTTGATGCTTTCAACAAATATTGTTCAAATACACAATGTTTTATTATTTTTATTTAGCGCATAATTGTCAAACAGAAGTTATTTAGATCAACCACGAGTGCATTGACAATATTCAGGATCAAATGCACCTTTTGAAACACACGTCCCAGACTTATATCCATTATCTTGGCATTTTTTGTTGCATTCTGCATCTGTTGATTCACAACGTCCTATGATATAGTGCCATTCACTGTCTTCACCTGCAACTGAAAATTGACACACACACAAAAAGTAATTAATGTTAATAATTACATAGGAAATGTGAAAAGAGAGATTGGAATCTAAAATTACCGAAACTTTTTTCATGTGAAGGAAGGAGCAATGCGATGCAAAAAAGTCCGATGAAAAGATATGTTCGTAAAGGAGACATTCTTGTTTTTGAAATTGATCGAACACATTAGCTTCATGACTACCTTTAAATACTCATTTTTTTGGCCTAAATATCATATCATATATGAGAATTAATTTATTTCTGTAATCGTGTAATTAATTTTCCTTTTACAGTTAATTTATAAAACGAGGAATTATTTGGTAACTATGTTAGTTGTGTAATTAATATTGGGTTTTATCTTTTATAGCTATTTAATGTCGTCAACCGAGGTTTTGATAAATTTTAAAAATTCTTCTAAATTCGGGTGTTCCCAAAAATTTAGGGGTTGTTCTTTTTGTGTTTCAGTTTTGTGTTTTGAGTATTGAATTCATTTTGTGTTTTGTGTTTTGAGTGTCCATTTTGAGATTTTTGAAAATGTTTTCTTTTTAGTATTTTGAAAAATTGTTTTGAAAACTCCCAAAACGTGTTTTGAAAATTTTGACTTGATTATAACTGAAAACATCTAAAATGACAAATATGTCGTTTTGAGTTTTCTTTACAAATTTTCAACTTGTTTTCAAAAACGCGTTTTCGAAAATGGGAAAGAGAATGCGTTTTCGCTGTTTTGGAAATCGAAAGCAGAAAACGGCTTGAAAATGGTAAAGAGAACATGCCCTAAAGGCGTCTTCAATAACTCATAGATTTATAAGGATTTCATTAATAGAGGGATTTTAAAAGATTTGGATGAATTTCAATCTTAAAAATACAAATACTCCTAGAAAGTCCTAAGAAAGCACTCTAATGTCTAAATACTCAAACATAATCTCAAAAAAATTGAAATTAAAATTATAGTGTTTCAGTTATAATTATTAGAAAATTTATTACAAGAGCATTGATCACAATTATTATGGTGGTGTAAAAATTGATGCATATATTCACCATGTGAGATTTTTTTAATTATTTGAATTGTTCAAGAATTCCAAAATTCTTAGCACATTTGAATTTTTAAGTTTCAATTGTTTGACATTAAAATAAGAGAATCCATTTTAACATTCTAATAATTATAAATCTTATCCAACCAGTTGATTTGCCTCTCGATTTATGTTGAGGTACTAATTCCTTCATACAGTAGTTTACTTCGAATGTCAATGTAGTAGAAGCGTCGTTAATAAACAACTATATCTGATTACCATTACTCTTACTGAACAAAAAGCAAAGTATTAGAAATTTAGTGACGTAATGTTAATAACGTCAAAGTAAAGTCGCTATCAATAAAGTTTCAGGCAATCTCAACAAACATAGGGTGAGAAGACAGAATTAACATAGTTGTACGGACGATTTTGTACAACTAGGTTGGCAAAATTTGTCCAAAAATTCAAATAAAGGAATAGATAGATGCATGCCACACTTGCTTCTCAACTCATCTGAGCAAAATTTTTGTACATATAGCAGAGTTGGAGAAGGCTAAAACTACAAGTGTTTATGCTCGACTTTTCCATATAAAAACTTTTAAGAAATGGGCAATCATAATGTATAAAAGGGTAATTAGTACATAACTTCATTTCATTGTTATTGTGGAAAACGTCCATACCTTTCATTTTTTTTGACATTTTCATCCTTATTTCCACGTTTCATTGCGCAAAATGTCATTTTCATCAATTTTCTCAATTAAAAATTATGAAATGACGAAAATACACTTCCCTTTAAACAAAATGAAAGGGAAAAAAACTAATTACAAACATAGTCCTCACTTTTTTGAAAAGCGCAAATGAGCCACAAATAAATTATTAAAATGCAAATTAGCACATAATATCTATACCTTTCACTATTATTGCGAAAAACGTTCATACATTTTATTTTTTTTGGCATTTTGTCCCTTGATTATAATTTGATAGCGCAAACCATTATTTCTATCTAATTTCATTCAATTTCTCAACAAAAAACAGTGGGATGACGAATATACCCTCATATTTAAATAAAAAATTTAAAGAATCAATTGCAACCATAATCCCATTTTTTAAAAAAAGTGCAAACGAGTCCCCCAGTAAATTATTTAAAAAATTAATTTTCTTATGAAAAGTGCAAAAGAGTCCCAATTATATTTATTTGAAAATTTTAAAAAATAAAAAAAATAAAAAAGTGCAAACGAGTCCCAAATAAATTATTAAAGAATTAGAAATTAAAAAAAAATTTATTTAAGTACGAGGGTATATTCATTATTTCACAGTTCTTTATTGAAAAATTGGATGAATATAGATGGAAATGATGATTTGCACAATCAAATGTGTAATTAAGGGTGAAAATGCCAAAAAATGAAAAGTGGGAGACCTTTTTCATAATAAAGGTGAAAGATAGAGACATTTTGTACTAATTACCTTTTTAATAATTTATTTGAGATTTTAAGTACGAGGGTATATTCATTATTTCACAGTTCTTTATTGAAAAATTGGATGAATATAGATGGAAATGATGATTTGCACAATCAAATGTGTAATTAAGGGTGAAAATGCAAAAAAAAAAAAAATGAAATGAAATGTATGTATATTTTTCGCAATAAAGGTGAAAGATAGAGATATTATGTACTAATTACTCTTTTAATAATTTATTTGTGACTCATTTGCGATTTTAAAAAAAATTGGGACTATGATTGCAATTAGTTTTTGCTTTTGTTTTATTTAAAGGAAGGGGCATTTTCGTCATTTTATAATTTTTAATTGAGAAAATGATGAAATCGGATTCTAAATTAAGTTCTTGTTTGATACAAATTATAATCTATATTTTTATCAAAATTAAAGTCAATAATTAATTTTAATCATATATTTTATGGTCTCACAACTTTTCAACCACACATTTAATCAACTTTTATCAAAATCTTCCAAAAATCTAATTTTAATCTCCATTGAATAGGGGAAGGATTAACTACAAAGTTCCTTCCTATGAAGGTCCTTAAAAAAAAAAAAAAACAATTATAGTTCCACATTACCCCCAAAAACAACTCGATTCCATTCTCTTATCAGCTCGGTAAGCTTCGTCGCGATTAAGGGATATCATGATTATTGATTTGACTAAAACAACATCATCACCTCTGATTTAACCAATCCCATAAGGACACATGACATAGCAACGTAATCACATCATGGTTAACCAATCAGAGATTAGCAATATGGGGATAATTGCAATTATCCTAAACATCGTGATGAGCTGCAAGAAGCCGCCGTCGTCCGTAAGAAAACCTTATCAGCTAAATAATTTGGTACACCTAATAAGGAAAACACTGTAGCTAATGTTGGGTGACAATCCAAATACTGTAGACGACGTGACAATGCGGCCAACATTTCCAAATTCAGCTATAAATGGAGACAAATGATCCTCTTGGTGAACCACGACTTTACTTACTTTCCACTTTTGTACTACGAACTTTCAAGGAAAAGTCAATAATATTATTTTTTTCACTATTCCGGTTAATTACGTCGCTGTAATTCTCAATTAAGTTGATCAAAATTGATTACTTCGATTTTGAATGTCAACAAGATGCAACAATTTTCTCGTTTATACTTCCCAAATTTAATTAGTTCATGATTTCCAATTTTCAAAAAATTCAATTAAAAGTGATAATGGAGATAAAAATTCGTCGAGAGGTCTATCAATTAGTCAACTTATAATTTATCTCATTTGGGTCACTTAACTTTTTAATGTCAATTAAATATAGCTTGATGGTAACAACTAATATCCTTCACATATGTATTAAACACACAATCATCCATCAATCAATTAAGAATGCAAAGAAAGACTTTGATAGTCTAGGGATTTTTTTCCCCATAAAAGATTTGACCATCCCAAAATCCCTTATTAATCAAAACTCTAAAATGTTGTTCAAGCTCCGGCCTTGCATAGACAAAGTCGAGGTCCAAAGGGCGTATCTGGAATTGTACACATCCCCCCAATATAACCACCTTCTAAGCAAGACTTGATGCACTCTTCATCCGACCTACAACGTCCTATAATAACGCCATTGAAGCCTGAGATTGAAATTCCGAAGCAATAAAAGTAAAATTGTTAATTATAATACTTGGGAAAAGTGGGAAATGAACAAGGAAAATGGAATATAAATTTACCTAAACTCTTTCCATGTGAAGAAAGGAGCAATGTTGTGCAAAAAAATCCAATGAAAAGAGCTGTTCTGAGAGAATCCATTCTTGTGTGTTGTGTGTGAATTAGATGAACACATTTTTTATCTACACATTATCTATAAATATATGGTATTTGGCCTTTATATATTAATTACTCCATCCAATACTGATTCATTCATTTATAGTTATTTTATAAATGAGCGGTTGACTATTATGGGGTTTATTTGGCAGGAGTTTTATAGTTCAGTTGACTATTATGGGTTTATTTGGTAGGAGTTTTTAAAAGTCAAAACCTGACTTTTAAGACTAAGAAGTTTATTTAGAATTCGCTTGACAAGAATTTAACTTTTGCTTCTACCTATCGTAGAAGGGTTTCCTCTGAAAATCCTTCTATTCACACAAAATACATTCAAAAAATTCTTAATTTCAGAAGCAACTTTTAATTTTTCAAAAGTCACGTCAAATGAGTCCTAAGTTAGTTTGAATAATTTTTTAAAAGTGTTTTATTTAATTATAAGAACTTATAAATAAAGCATTTAATTTCTACTTCAATGAATAGGTTAAAATTCCAAAATCATGGTGCAATTTCTAATACAAAATTATTACACTAAAGATTATATTTTATGTAATTTGTACTGGCTAATAAAATGTTTTTTTCTTCATCTGCAAATAATTCTCGATGTGAAAACACAAACCTTTGGGCTGATCTTTGAATAGGAAAAAGCTTTAAAAGGGATGCCTCTTTTGATGAATAAATGAAAATATTAACTTGTAACTTTTTGACAATGTTATTTTTCACTATGGTTTCATCCAAGGATATATCTAAACCAATTATCTAATCATTTCCTCGAATTTGTGGGCTATCTTTCGAGTGTGCGACTAGAAGCTTTAGTGGTAAAGAGTCAAATTCTAGAAAATTCATCAAGATGTTCAATAGCTACTAAAAATTGTGAATATTTTTGGTTTTGGGATAGCTATTCCGTCCATTTCATCGGGATAAACAAGACGTATTCTATCATAAGTCAGTTCCTGTTGAATCACTTTATTATAAAGAGATTCGTCGTTTCTTATCATGCTTAACCTTAATTGTTATTTGAACAAATAAAACTTCTGTTTTGGTTTGAGTAGGGTCGAGATATTCAATTTACAAGAATAAAATATTGATTATTTCATAAATTTTCAATAACAAAAAAATAAAATAAATTAGACTGAAAAAAATCTACAAATAACGTTCATCAAATGTTGTGTAGAGTATGGGTCGAAAAAGATTCGACCCATCCAAAACCCATTATTCATCGAAACTCTATAATATAGTTCATTTCCGACCGTGGATGCACAAATTTTGGGATCGAATGCCGTAGCTGAAACACAAATCCCCCAACAAATGCACTATCTATGCAAGCCTGGTTGCAATCTAATTCTTACAATGGACAACGCCATAAAATATAATATTTCCATCCATCAATGCCTGCATCACTTTTAGTCTTTTTTATTTTTTATAAATTGTTATGTGTAAAAAGAAAAAAGAAAATGGAATATGAATTTACCCAAACTCTTTTCATGGGAAGAAAGGAGCAATGCTGTGCAAAAAATTTCGAGGAAAAGGGGTGTTCTGAGAGAATCCATTCTTATGTGTTGTGTGTGAACTGGATGAACACATTGTATTTGGCCTTTATATTGATTATTCCAACTAATACATGTTCATTCATTTATGATTTTTTTTACTCTAACTAATACATTTTATAAATGAGCTTTAGAAGATGATTATGAGCCCATTTGACATGATTTTTGAGACTTAAAAGTTATTTCTGAGTTTGTTTGGATAATGTTTTACGAGGTGTCTCCATCCGGGATTTTGATGTGGTTTAAAAAAGTCCATAAAATAATCAGTTGTCCTCAATTCAAATTTTAATGAAATTGAATTTAGGTGTCAAGATTTTAGTGAATTTCAACGAAATCACTTAAAATTTAAGTATCATCAACAATTCATGAATTTATAAAAATTTCATTAAAATCTCAAATAGGAACACTTGAATTTTGAAATACTTTTAAAAATCTAACAGAAGATCCAAAATTTAAATATTTTTCACGTAGAAAATTATTCAAATCAAACACAATTAATTGACAATTCTCAGAAAAACAATTCTAGACAATTCAATCTCCTGAAATTCATTTTCTTTCCACCCAAATTTCACTCTTACAATCAAACAAATCCTTAGTTCTTATTTAAACTTATATTCTAACTTGTTTTAAATATATTACTATAATGTCGATAGATAAATCGCATATTAAAATCAAACAAAATTGCAAATTATGGTTTGATTGGTTCAAAAAATAAAATAAAATGATTTGATTTGATTTGAAAAACATAACAAATAGTTCAAATCCAACGGCATTCACCCCTTAAGTTTTCTTGAACAGGAAGACGATTGCTCTCTCACAAACATTCCCAAAAGGCCAAGACTCAAGCTTTTGATTTCTAAGTTGAAGAATGGGACAGGGCACTCCCGGCGGTTTGAACCGGAAACTCCCCGGAGACCGGAAAAATGACGACAACAAGAAGGAGAAGAAGTTCGAGCCGGCGGCGCCGCCGGTTCGCGTGGGCCGAAAGCAGAGGAAGCAGAAGGGCCCCGAGGCGGCTGCTCGGGTGCCGACGGTAACACCGCTGAGCAAGTGCAAGCTGCGCCTTCTTAAGCTCGATCGAATCAAGGACTATCTGTTGATGGAAGAGGAGTTCGTGGCGAATCAGGAGCGATTGAAGCCCCAGGAGGAGAAGACAGAGGAGGACCGATCGAAGGTCGATGACTTGCGTGGGTCTCCCATGAGTGTGGGAAACTTGGAGGAGTTAATTGATGAGAACCATGCCATCGTTTCGTCGTCCGTGGGGCCGGAGTACTATGTTGGGATCTTATCGTTTGTTGATAAGGATCAGCTCGAGCCTGGCTGTGCAATTCTTATGCACAATAAGGTGATTCTTCTTAGAGTTTTCAAATTGTGGGGCTAGGGTTTGAGGGATTAGTATTGGTTTAGTGTAGTTTTTTTTTTCCTTCTTTTATATATAGTTTTAAAATTTGGGGAAATACGTTGGGTGAGCATCAACTTTTTAATATGTTGAGAAGAGCGGATTGGGATACTGACTTTTACCATCACTACTGGTAGAACTCTAAAGGCAAGTGTTTGAGGCAATGTTATCCATTGAACTTCACCACTGTTTATCATCAATTTACCCATGTTGCTTCAAAATCTAAACAATGGATACCATTGCTGACAATTCCACCACCATTATTTAACACCATATTCCTGCAACTGCAATCACCCCGCTCATGAAAATGCATGTCAAAGAAACTCTCTGAAGGACAAAATTCATACTATTACGTACTTCACAAAAGTCAGAACGATCATCAAGGCTCCTATTTGAGAAAATTCACAAATTCTAGCTGGTGAAAAGCAAAATTATAACAAAAGAGGAAATAACAAACCCATGATTAGTCCCACCATCTACCGTCCAAAAGGTTTCGCAACTGCATCACAAAGCTCAGTAAATGATAGATACAGGAAAGTTGAAAGTTAGATATTGGTGATATTGGGGACCTTGGATTTACGGTCTTTGTGGGTTTGCATTCATGATTTTGTTAGTTGAGGAAGTTTTTTTTTAGATGACGCATTCGAGAAACCCAAATCCATTAGGGAAGACATAGTATTATATTGGTAAAAAATCTGAATATCATTCTGGTTCAAAGTAAACTTGGTGGGATATACTACGACTATGTGGCTCTTCTCCCTGTTGCTATTTGGTGAAAGCAGGGGAAATGATCTGTAAATTCTTGAATTAGTTGTAACACAAGGATAAGGGGGTGTCATCTTGTGTATTTGTTTTTATTTAAATAAAAAAGGAGGCGTGGAGAAAGTGTGCCTTTGTTGTGCCTGGAACGGTATATTTCCGGGATGGGGCGTGGGGGGCGCTAACCATAATTCTATTTGATGAGATTTTAACTACAAATCCCTAAGAAAATTTGCTTTCTTGCAGGTTCTTTCTGTTGTTGGACTTCTTCAAGACGATGTTGACCCCATGGTGTCCGTAATGAAGGTTGAGAAGGCTCCGTTGGAGTCATATGCTGATATTGGTGGATTGGATTCCCAGATCAAGGAAATCAAAGAGGCAGTAGAGCTACCATTAACTCACCCTGAATTATACGAAGACATTGGTATCAAACCTCCCAAGGGGGTCATACTCTATGGAGAGCCTGGAACTGGCAAAACACTCCTTGCAAAGGTTTGTGTATTATTACCTGGTGGTTTCAGCATATTTTATGAGATTAAAATGTCCTGTGTGATAAAATGAATAATTTTATGCCAATCTTAGCTTTATTCTGATCTAGTTTACATATTAATTTTGTTCTTGCATTAAAGAGTGACAAAATAAGGGAAAATTGGATAAATTGGAAGTTATAAGTTTAAAATTGGCAAGTGTATAATTAGGGTGAGCATATCTTATCACCTTAGCTTGTCATAGTAAGTAAATGTTACAAGTTTGGATCTAGGTTATGATTCCTTATAGACGAATGAAATTCATTCATTTCTACAATTTATGTACAAACGAAAACAAACATGGTCCACTGGTGCCTTCCTCTAGACAAGGCAGGCAAACATAGGGATACATCTAACCCTGTGGATTGGCACGTTATTGTAAATGGCTTCCCATGGGTTTGATAGAATCATTAGTGGAGCCAGACATCTATAGTCTTCCCATGAGTTTGAATCTTGATGAGTCATTACATGAGTCAGACATCTTTGGTCTGCCATTGAGTTTGACAAAATCATTACTGGCACAAGACATCTTTAGTCAATTGTTTTGTATGAAGTTCTGACGTACAATTATCTCAAATTGTAAGCAAAAGTTTATGTTAAAGTGTTTTGATTTATAAACCTCTTATTTGAAGTTCTTCAAGGTGTGGCCGAGTATTTTGGTTTATAAATCCCTTGCTTTGATGTTCTTCAGGCAGTGGCCAACTCTACATCAGCAACTTTCTTGCGTGTAGTTGGGAGTGAATTGATTCAGAAGTACCTCGGAGATGGTCCCAAATTGGTGAGAGAACTTTTCAGAGTTGCTGATGACTTATCCCCGTCGATCGTCTTTATTGATGAAATTGATGCAGTCGGTACAAAGAGGTATTCCCTCGAAGAACGTTGGCTTGGAAGTAGTTATAGCTATGGATTGGTATTCATTTGGTGAATGCTTTCTGCAGGTACGATGCCCATTCTGGTGGTGAGCGTGAAATTCAGAGAACTATGTTGGAACTGCTGAACCAATTGGATGGTTTTGATTCGCGAGGAGATGTTAAGGTGATTCTTGCAACAAATAAAATCGAAAGCCTTGACCCTGCCCTGCTTCGACCTGGTAGAATAGACAGGAAGATCGAATTCCCTCTTCCAGACATTAAGACTAGAAGGCGTATTTTCCAGGTATGCATTTCATGCATTGCATAATCAGAGGCATATTCAATGATTTTCTGAACTTTTTTTTAATATAAGTAGATACACACATCAAGGATGACATTGGCTATTGATGTCAATCTAGAAGAATTTGTTATGACAAAAGATGAATTTTCTGGTGCTGATATCAAAGCCATATGTACTGAAGCTGGATTGCTTGCTTTAAGAGAGCGCCGTATGAAGGTAAGGCATGCTATTTTATTTAAAATTTGGAAGCTATACTTTTTATCGTTATGGGCAGGAAAGCGTGATTGGTTGGAAGATTATTTCTTTTCTGGCTCATGCTTAAGGTTGATGGTATGTTGACCTTAGTCATAATCCCCATCTCATATGGAAGCTCTAATGCTCATCGAGGAATTACAATAACAACAAATGAAACCTTCTATTATGTACCTAACAATTTTTTTTTCATTACAAGGTAAAAACACTATATGCAGTACCTCAAATTTACTTTTAATTGATAAAAACATTTTGCTTTTAGAATTTACGTTGTCTCATGTCTGCTTTCTTATTCTTCCTCTTCCAGAAAAATATTCGTACACATTATTTTTTTGTTTTATATTATCTGGTGAACTACTTATTTACCCTTGTTCTTATAGCTTTTAATAAAATAATAATATATCCGGCTATTGAACGGTAAAACATAGTGATTCACTTCAAATGTATTTGATCATTGCACAATTGGGAGAGTCGTCTTATCTGAGTGCAACGATTTCTTAGTATTCCAATATTGAGGTTCTGAATTTCTAATCACTTGTTGGAGAAACTTTCAGCAGTCACTTACGAAAGAATAAAAAGGTAACTCTGGGGGTTGTGTTGGGATTAAGAAGTGACACATTGGATTAGCCGGGAGACATGCTATATCTAAGATGATGTTTTAATGGTTATTGTGTGCCTGGCCTCGAATAAAGTAGACTTTTGCCATGTCTCTACCTGTTTGCTGTCTTACTAAAGACACTTTGATTGACATTATTTGTTAAGACAGTTTCGACGTCAAACAAAAATAATTCGACTTTATTGATTATGATATGGTGTCAATAAATTGGACGTTGGCCTAATAGTGTATATTGACAGCGTTTTTATGCTTGTTTAGGTGACACATGCAGATTTCAAGAAGGCAAAAGACAAGGTTATGTTCAAGAAGAAAGAGGGTGTCCCAGAAGGGCTTTATATGTGATAATGATCATGTTCTATTTGGACTGTATTATTTTTTTTTGTTGACGTAAGAACTCGCAGCCGTTACCCGCCTGCGTTTTCTATTCGGAGTGTATTATTGCTCGTTTCTCAGTTTGTCAAGAATTTTTACTGATTGTTTTTTCTACTAATGCTTTGGAATATGGTTGTCCTTGACCTGTGATTATTCGCTGAAAGATTATTAGTTTTAATTAGCAAGAATTTGATTTATTCTATAGAACTGATGTTCGATACTTGGGTTGTATGGTTGGTGCTTACTGCATAACAGAGTGCGCTCTAGTTGAAAGCCGAAGTACTCGACTGACTGGGTTAAAGCATCAAGTCGGTTAATGGTGTAAATATACTTCTTCTTCTTGCATTTTGAGATGAATAATGCTATTTGTATACAAGGAGTTATATAATGATTTATATAGTAAAAAAGAATAATAAATTTATTATTTGTTTTTTGGTAGAAATTTTGATCCAATTATATCTCACCACATTATGTGTATGTAAATCATTATACTAATCATTATGTATGTGTAGCATAACTGAAGCTAGCTTAGTGGAACGCATTCTTGATTCAACATGTAGCCGTTCAAAAGTTGGTCCAATCTTATTAAAATGATTTGTTGTAATATCACATACCAAATATGTCCTCGTGGATTTCAAATCATACATGAACTGGATACATAACTAGATCTTTCTTTTCGGAACTAGATCAATGTTCTGCCTTTGGGTGCATTTGTAGGCGAAACTCAGGGTTAAAAACTCAAGCTTCAGCCTCTACGCTATGTTTTACAGTTTTTGTGACATATTTGAAAACGTTGATTCAAACAAAACTATATAAAGAGACATTTGTTTGTTATTCTATCTGACGTCTTGAACATATCATTAGAGTTCAATATATGCTTCACTTCAATGGATCATAATATTTTTTTTTTTTAAACACATGCTGGTTGTATTCCCTGCTAAAGAAATGCTATTACAAGCATAAATTGACCATCCACGGTGGAACAGTTTATCTAAGGGCTAAAGTAGCTCACAAACTTTAACTAAGCAAGACATAATTTAAAAGCGCACCAAAGTAAAGTAACACACAAAACCTCTCACACAACTAAGGCTACTAAAAGTTGGAACACTGGTGGAGGAATCAAGGATATGGTAAAGCACCAGCTCCACCGCCACCAAGACCGCTGCTGCCTCCTCCGAGACCGGGCAAGCCACCAGTACCACCTAGTCCACCAAGACCACCACCATTTGGTCCCGTCCCGATAACTCCTCCAACACCGCTGAATCCAGGGACCCCACCAAGATTGCCACCTGAACCTACTCCACCCACGACGCCACCGAATGGCAGCCCGCCATTGCCAATGCCACTGTAGACACCAGCACCACCGAATGAGGCGACGTTTTTTTGGTCCGCAAGACTCTTACTCTCACTTGGTAAAACCCTAGCTGTGGCCTGAACTACAACAAGAGCTAGAAGAAACATGAAACACCATTTTGCTGCCATTCTCTCTCTCTCTCTCTCCATAAACTTGAGAACTCTCCAATGCAAAGCTGACACTTGAATGAAACTTGGTGACACCCTTTTAAAGAGGGGAACAGAAGGGGGAGGTGGGGAGCAGTTGGGAGTATTGAATGGATCAATGAATATTTGAATTAAATGTACACTCACTTTCTTTGAAGTGGTGGGTTTCTGAGTTTTGTAGTGTGGCCATTGGTCAATGTTAGGAGGAAACAAAAAAAATCTGCAAGCCATACTATTAATGAATAATGAGTTCTAAAATAATGAAAGTATATTTACTATATGCACATGACTGCCTGCTAAGTGCAGCCCAAGTGTGTCCAGAGAGTTAATCGAGCCTTTTTTAAAGACGACTAGTTAAGTTAATCACCGGTCGAAGTTCTCTCGAGCCTTTTCTAATTTCTAATGACGACTAGTTAGTCACCGGTGAAATTATGAACTTCGACCACAATAGCACTAATGTATATAAGATCAACATACTCATGTATGCACTCAACTTATTGAAACTTGCACTCTATGTGATCAATGCAAAAGAAACCTATCAACTGAGAGCTCCTCGAACTTAAACTTGTCATGCCTAGGATCTACTCTACTCTACAAGAGCAACTCTCTTTGTCGGAAATGCCACTCACACTTGTCACAACTAGATGTTATCGCGGAGTTTCTAACAATTTTATAAATCAATAAAATAAATAAATCTATACCAATAACAAAAAGCGATCTCAAATTTTGAAAATATTCAGCCAAGAAGTGGTAACCACACAATTCGATGGCTAGTTAGTGCAGAGAAATTAACCACACAAGTTTTTGCACAAGGCCATTGCTCATTGGATGCTCTGAAATCTGCAGTCACATTTTCTTTAGATTTAAATGCAGAGCGAGTAAATGTGGTGGGGAAGTTTGGTAATTACGCCTATCAACTTTTGAGCTGTAACAAATGTACAGCTGCTACGAACTTCTAATTTCGTAACTAAAGGACCAAAATTTACTAGTGTCACTAAGAAAATGTCAACAATATTGTTCAACTACTCGGGGCCACTTGAGTTACACGGGAGGTTGTAAGTAGTAACTATTCATAAATGTGGTGGGAAGTTGACCATATTTTTTACGAAAGTTAGTAGCTTTTGATCTTTTTTCTTGTCATCACGGATCAAACGAAATATTTCATATGTTACAACATGAAAAGTTTGGGTATTACCATTCTTACCAATCATACATCAATTGAATTGTCATCTTAAATCCTTTTATCTTCTTACTCGAGATTTTTGGAGTGCTTTGAGTGAGTTGCTCGGGATGTTCCAAGTAGTAACTGTTCATAAATGTGGTGAGAAGTCGATCATATTTTTTGCAAAACTTAAGTCGCTCTTGATCTTTTTCCTTGTCATCACATGAAATTTTACATAAATTCATAAATTACAACATGAAAAGTTTTAAAGTATTGCTATTCATATGCTATCACGCATCATTTGATTTATACTACATTTAAAATGGAAAATCAATTAAAGTTATCTATATAATGGGAACCAAGACAATTTCCCTTCAATAACCCACGTGATTTTATTGTTCAAGGAAAAATAGTGAACTATAAAAATATAAATATAAGACGAAAATTTATGAACTATTGAAACTTTAATTATACAAAAAACTACTACAATTATTTATTATCACTCAAGCAAGCCCCCAAGTATTGCTGGATAAAATGCCTTAATTTAACCACTTCCACCAATTTCTATTTTTTGAACAAGCCATAAACAAAACAGAAAAACCATGATGCCAAGCTTATGATTTTTCCTTGCAAAAACTCTATGCTCATGTATCCAACAAAAAAGAAGAGAACAATACATAAATTTATAGAAAATAATTGCTGAATTTTTTTAACCTAAAATTCTCTACATTTGTTCGGCTCGAGGAGCAGAGTTCCACCAAAATTGAATTACCATCACTGCTTATGGGTAAAGCATGATGATGAATAACATTATTTAAAGTTTTAACATTTAACTTGCAATTACAATTTATTGTGAGATGAAATTACAATTTATTGAAAGATGAATGATGTTTCATCTTAATCAATCAACCTTGTTAAAGAGGAATAATTCCAGTCCTTTTGTATTAGTCTATATATCGAAATTTAATCGTTGGAATTTATCTCCTAATATGTCCTCATATGATGGTGATTCATTTGACAATATTATTCTTAAAATTCGTATTCTCATTGGAATCTTAATCTGATCGAAAACGAATTGTTCGTTGAAACTTAATATACTCTGATATGACATGGAGAAGATGATTATGCACTTAAGAGTGAAGATATAAATACAACATTTTATAAAGCTAACAAATTTCTCAAATCATGAAAGATATGCAACTAACCATGGAGATGAATATTGAATATGATGAGAAAAAAATACATCAAATCATGGTAATATCAGAGAAACAAAATGTGGCAATGACAACTTTTACTCTTTTTATTTAAGTAAAATTCCATGTTAATCAGCATTACTATACTTCTAGTTTCCATCCAGATATTATTAAATTCTGTACTAATCAGCTAATGTAAATTATAGCTCCCTTCACCAAATTGTTCAAATTCTTCATGGCATAACAGCGGGTTTAATCTAACTCTGGTTAAACTAGCGAGCTTCCGTTACCGGCAAGTGGCCTCGTGCAGTTCGTCTGGACAATTTTTATTTTTTAAATATTCTTGTCTGGCCAAATATTATTATTTTTCTTTGCTTGTTGATGTAGTATAACATGATAAATCTCAGCAATCCATGTGTTACTGCTTGGTTCCCTTCAACACTCGGTTAGAGAAAACTTCCATTGGAGACCATCTATCTGTCTGGATATCCAAGACGCAGAAGACTAAGAGACATGATTGTCATACACAAGGCTTGATAAAAATGGTTTTGAGAAAAAATGTAGATGTTACCTTGTTATGTCCACGTTTGGTTTTGATAAAAATGCGTGATTGAAAATTTGTAAATCCCGTGAAATTCGCGATTAAAATTAATTATTGTCTTTGACTTGAATTTTAATGGAAAAAATAGCTGAATCAAATGGGGGCAAAGTAACTAGTTGTTTAGTCTCTTGATTGTAACATGCTTTCTCGATTAAATATTGTCTTCTAAAGTTAAGGAGAAGGTAGAAGAACATTGGCTTCTGCTTGTTTACATATGCATACCGTTTTAATTTAATTTGCAATTACTCGAAGGAGTAATGTTAATTAGCAAAAGTAGTGTTTAATACCGATTTTATATAATAGCGGGATCATTATCGCGTTGTTCAATGAAGTTGAAATGCATTTTATTTTCTTAGATAGTATATATATATATACACACACTCAAATATACAAGATGAAATAAAATTGGCAGCTCTTGTTGGACTAGTCCTTGTGGCCGTCTAATTTTTTCTATTTAAAAAATTATTTTATTCGTGTAGTTCTCATGATAAGCTGTGTCGATATAAATGACAACCTGATCTTTTTAACGATTACTTAAAATTCATTCAATCGTCTCTAGATTTATTTAAATTACTATAGTATATAAAAATAAAGTAATAAATTGAAGGATTCTAACTGGATCCTGAACTTCTAAATCTTTTGACGATGGTGTCTTGAAATTAACATTGTTGACACCCTGTTGACCCTTAAAAGTAAAAGGTTTATTAGAAAGATAGTTCTACCCATAATGTACAAATAATAATGATCGACAATCCGCTTTGGTTTGGTACATTTTTCTTGTTTCCAGACCTATCTGTGCTTTATTTTTTAAAATTATTTTCGACTTTAGAAGATTATTTGAAATTAATTTTTGGTGTCAATCACAGTCACTAAATAATGTAGCATTTGGAAACCGGTCACTTGATTGTACAAGAATAAATTTGAATGGATAAATGAGTCTTTTTCAATTATTTAAACTTTAGATTGGGTGGTATAATATAGGGTTAAAGTATATAAAAGACCAGAATTTAAATAATTCGACCTCCAACTTATGAAAACTGTGAAGATGTCCGTTGTCGAATTTTATATCCCGCGAGTGTACGGATCGTAACAAGTAATATAGTGGACTAATGAGTTCGAATATTGTTTTCATAAGGACTATTATCTAACAATTAGTTAAATTATTCCTAACTTTAATTCGATCGAAATAAGGTTTGTGATTGATGTCTAAATTATTCTAACTAAACTAAATTATCTAATGTACACAATTTATCGAATTTGATTTTTAAAAGTATGAATGTGGATGCTATGACCTATAATTTTATCTATGGATCCCCTTTAGTTCGCCAATTAAGATTAATTACTATTATAGTGTTCAGTCGAATTCTTTTAAAATATTTAATTTACCCATTTCGAGTTCTCATTAAGTTTATTTAACTAATTCAATGTCATATCTTTATGTGAATCAATTTTAGTTAAACGAAATATTAGTTCTAATAATTTATCTAATAGCTGCAATAATTAGTATAGATATCTTTACACGTTATACTAAATTACTGAATTTTTAATATGTGGTCTAAATCTAAAACTTATATCTCGATTTGTAATAAATTCCCAAAATCATTGAACAATTGACAAAAAATTCAAAGTATTAAATTCATAAATAAAATCAACACATGTGCATTTAAAGAACTAAAATCTTGAATAAAAGAAA
>CAIGRP010066605.1:0-14185 GCA_903798385.1 Fraxinus cuspidata | reverse complement strand
CTAGCATTACAATAATGAATGATATATCTAGATGTGTATAAACCTAACTATACATTAAATTCTCAACTGCTGAAGCACATTGAATTTTCTATATTTATCTTTATTAAATTTATCCTTGGGGGTATTAATTGAGACTAAACTTGTCTCCCTTAACAATATGGGTATCACCTGATTTACATATCTGCATCTCAAATCTCTTAAGTACTTTATCGATATATCTCTTTTGTGATAATAAAAAAATAGACCAAGAACGATCCATGTATATCTATATCCTTAATACAAAAGAGGTGTCACCATAAATTTTCATAGCAAAATTCTTGGTTTTGTGTAATAAGCTTATATCATCGACGTACCTTAAGATCAAAATGTTTCAAAAATGTCATAATTGTCCTAAAAGAGTCTTTTATAGAAGCCGGAGAAAGTATCTTTAATGTCAATTATTTCCTTCCGAGTTAAGTCATTTGCAACAAGATGAATCTCACATCTCTCCACATCACCCCCATCACTCTTAGTTTTAAATATTCAATTACAACCAATGAGTTTCGCACTTTCAGGCAATATGATGAGTTCTCAAATGTCATTGTTACATACAAACTTTTTCTCTTTATGTATGACATCAATCCACTCTTTAGAATTATTCATTTGAATGACTTGATGAAAGGCTTGATGAAAGTTGATTGATCAGTTATTCTTCAATCAATCAATGACATCCTTATTTTCGTAGAGAAAGTCTATAAAGTCATTCGAAATTACATTTCTCATTTTTATAGTGGATTTCCTTAATGACATTTGTTTTTTTTATTGTTGAGGTTATTTTTCTGAACAATCTTTTAATTGTATATAGGGAATTTTGTAATATTGTTTTGATATGAAATTGCTTCTTGAACAAGATCTAGAGTAAGAATTTGTTACTGGTCCTGATAATTGTCAATTACAACATAAAAAATATATCCATATTTTTCCTTCAAGATAAAATCCTTAACATTATAACCTTATCTCCCCCTGCAAACTTTACTTTCTCTAGGACATTTTCCATTTCGAAAATGGACTTAATAGTGGGATCATTAAAAAAAAATTGTAACCATTTAACAATTGCTTTACTTGAAACTTTTTTGAGAATTTAAGCTGCAATCTTTAATGCTTCTACCTAGATAGATTTTGATATACTGTGAGACGATTCTACATTCCTTTAGGAATTTAGCAAAAGACTCTGAACATTATTCTTCTAATCCGCCGTATCTATCATAATATTCACTACCATGGTAAGATCTGACTTGTAAAATTCTTTTACAGAGTTATTTTCAACTTCAACCTTTTATGCCTTGAACATGTCCAGTGTTAAGGATTTCTCATATATGAGATATAGTTAACTATAGTGAGAAAAATTCATCTATGGATATAATTAATTATTATTGACCATTCCAAGAAGTCGAAGTGAATGACCCACAGATATCCGTATGAATTAGTTCTAAGACGTCTGAAGTCCTATTGGCACCTAATTTTCTTATGTTTGTTTATTTTCTCTTAATGTAATTAATATAAATACTTAAATCTGAAAAATCGAGGAAATCAAGAATTCATTATGACCCAATATTTTTCATTCTTTTTTAAGATGTGTTACCTGATAGCTTGTGCCATAATGAAGGAAAATTCTAATTGGTTAATTTATGTTTAGTACTAAGGCTTCACAAAAAAACCGCAAAACCGTAAATCGAATCGAATCCGTTGGCTTGAAACCATTGGTTCATGTTCACGTAGACCTGCTGTTTTTTTTCTCTCAAACCAAATCAAATCATTTCAAAATAGTTTGGTTTAGGTTTTAATTTTTAAAAATTGCAAAGGGAACTGAACCAAACTTTTTTTAATTAAAAATTAATTTTATTAAATTATAAATTTCGTTAAAGTCTAAAGTTTTCTTACTATGCATACAAAATAAAAGATGAAGTACAAAAATAGGCCCAAGTAGTGTGTTTATTAAAATATATGTAAAACCCATTCTACGTTAATTAATATGTACAGCCCATTGATTAAAATCAACCAAGAAAACCATTTAGAATGATAGAACCACTTTCTGTGTTAAATTGAAAAGTAAGAACCCCGTATCCACCTACGTGCAATTCTTCCAAAAATCTAAATCCAAATTTTCAATTTTCAATTACATTTCTTAAAATTATACCGTATTCACTTATGGTCCATTTATATTATAGTAGGTAAATATTTCACATTTTTTCCTTTTAAGATTAACTATTATTAGTAAGGCTTTCTTATGAATTCAAATATTTAATATCAAATCAAAAAACTAGAAAAATTAGTTTAACATCGGAAAATTCGTTTAAGCACAATTGCGTTTGATTTTGGTGATTTATTATTCGTAGTTTGATTTTATTTTCCAGTTAACTTTACTGTAATTCATACTATGATGGAAACGCAATCTAATAATGTATATTGTTTCTCTTACGGGATAGTGAAGTGTGCACATGTTGGAACAAATTTTATGATTTTCAAGTAAAGGTAGAAAGTTTTAATCTTTTTCTTAAAAATTGAACTTTTTATTATAACATGATCCCTATTGTTATGTAGTGTTTTTCTTTTCTTTTGACTTATCTAAAATAAATTATTGAAACTTTAGGCAAAAGTTTAGTTTATTCGAAAATTGACAATAAATCCAAGCATTTTNTAGGCAAAAGTTTAGTTTATTCGAAAATTGACAATAAATCCAAGCATTTTTATGGGAAAGTAAGAATTTTAAGATACGTACCGGTCAGGTTCATCATGAGATTGTTTGTTCATTGATCTCACGTTTTTATTTACCTCTCGTTGATAGGTTTTTGTCCTCCATGTATTGAATATAAGAGGATGAATAAGATTTTGTTATATGCAAAAGAATATGGTAATGTCATGTGTTAATCTATTTAAGTCATAGAACGTCACTTATTCGTAATAGCATGCAGTTATCAACCTGTACTAAGAGAGTAAGAGTAAATGTTTTAAACCATTTTTATTATCTAGTAAGGCACGAATAAGTTATTACAATAAACCATAGTACTGATGAAGAAGGTGCATACTCCATAATGCTCTATTAACGGATGTCTTAATGGCGTTTCATTAATAGAATAGATGAAAATTTGTGTTCAATAAAACACTCTGATCCTTTTGCTAAATTAATCTCAAAATTTAATATATATTTTTAGCTTAACTATATTTGATAATATATGTATCACCTGAACTATATGTCTTACTCATTCTCTTATTTTTCTTTTAGTTTTATGCCTGCAATTGTCAAATCAGTTGATGTCGTAAGGGAAAGGTTTTTTTATTCTAATTCTAATTCGTTTCTTTTTTTTTCTTTTTTATAGACATGTTTATGGGAAAGTAAGAATTTTAAGATACGTACCGGTCAGGTTCATCATGAGATTGTTTGTTCATTGATCTCACGTTTTTATGTACCTCTCGTTGATAGGTTTTTGTCCTCCATGTATTGAATATAAGAGGATGAATAAGATTTTGTTATATGCAAAAGAATATGGTAATGTCATGTGTTAATCTATTTAAGTCACAGAACGTCACTTATTTGTAATAGCATGCAGTTATCAACCTGTACTAAGAGAGTAAGAGTAAATGTTTTAAACCATTTTTATTATCTAGTAATGCACAAATAAGTTATTGCAATAAACCATAGTACTGATGAAGAAGGTGCATACTCCATAATGCTCTATTAACGGATGTCTTAATGACGTTTCATTAATAGAATAGATGAAAATTTGTGTTCAATAAAACACTCTGATCCTTTTGCTAAATTAATCTCAAAATTTAATATATATTTTTAGCTTAACTATACTTGATAATATATGTATTCACCTGAACTATATGTCTTACTCATTCTCTTATTTTTCTTTTAGTTTTATGCCTGCAATTGTCAAATCAGTTGATGTCGTAAGGGAAAGGTTTTTTTATTCTAATTCGTTTCTTTTTTTTTTCTTTTTTATAGACATGGATCCAATTCTAGAAGATAATGATGCAATTCCAATAGAGAATGACTCTAAAGATATGAAAACGGATGGGAAAGGCAAGAAGGGAAACAAAAGGTCCGAGGTGTGGGATCATTTTAAAATTCGCGGAGATGAGAAGACATGATGTAATTATTGTGGATAAACATATAAGCATCATTCTAACTGTTTATAATGCCTCCTCCAATGATGTAGCATTATTGAGATTGAAGAGTTGTTTTGAGGAGAAGAAGAATGGCCTAGTATTGGGGGGGAGGGGGAGAAATGCTTCATATGAGGTGTTGTGCTCTTATACTCAATCTTATTGTTTGTGATGGCTTGAAACAAATAAGCAATGCTATTTCAGCTATTCGTAATGCAGTAAGGTTTGTTAGATCTTCTCTAGAACTACTAAAAAGGTTTAAAGAGTGCTGCAAGGAAGCAAATATTGAGTCTCGAGCTTTATTATATTTGGATGTCACGACTAGATGGAATTCCACATATTTGATATTGCAAGCTGCTATGAAGTTTAAAAAAGCATTTATTATTTTGGAAAGCGATGGAAACTATACAAACTATTTTAATGAAGATAGATCTGATGGAAGATATATAAATGGACCACCAACATGTGTCGATTAGGATCAAGCAGAAGTATTTGTTAGGTTCTTGAGCACTTTCTATGAAATGACTTTAAAATTAAGTGGTTCGAAGTATACAACTTCTAACTCTTTCTTTCAAGAAATATGTGAAATTCATGGAGAGTTGAATGAATTAGCTAAAGAGCTTATCACTTTGATGGGATCCATTGCAATTAGAATGAGCAAAAAATATGATAAATATTGGGGCAATGTTGAAAAGTTTAATCAGTTATTGTTCATTGCAATAGTTCTTGACACAAGATGCAAGTTGGAACTTCTTAAAGTAGGGTTTGAACTTATTTACGATGCAGAAATTGCAAAATTCTTGTTAAAAAGAGTTGAAGAGACACTCTACAGGTTGTATGCATGCTATCGAGAAATGGAGACTACATTCACTCCATCGTCAGCTTCATCAAAAGAGACCACCAAAAGTAGTAGCTCAAGTCATTCACAACTTGTTTTAGGTCTTCCTACGCCTATTCCTTCTATTTTTAAAGTTAGGCTTATGTAAAATATGTAATCTCAGAAGAATGATTTGGTTGATTATTTGTCTGACGGTTGTGAAAATTTGACCGATTCCAATTTTAACATATTACTTTGGTGGAAATTGAATGGGAACAAGTACAAAATTATCTCCCAAATTGCCAAAGATGTATTAGCAATTCAAATATCCATGGCTGCTTCGGAGTCGGCATTTTCCATGAGTGGTCGAATTCTTGATTCTTTTAGAAGTTCATTGGGTGCAAAGAAGGTTGATGCATTGATATGCACGAAGAATTGGTTGCATATTAGTAAGGTACCTATAGTACTTCGTCAATATTTAGATGAGGTAGAGGCATTAGATGACTCGGAGAAAGTTGTAGAAGGTGACATTTATTTCTATTATCAATTTTTGATATGTATACGTATATTGTTTTTAATTGCTTGTCAATATCATTAATAAGGACTAACGAATATTTTGATATTTTCATATTATGTAGAGGCCGAATCATGCATTACAACATGCGATATTGATCCAATTATTGTCAAATGAGAGGTTAGTACGTATTTTTTATACTCTTGTTAAAGTTATTGGCATGTTGGTAAATGCTAACTTGTCATTATTTTTTGTATTTTTGTTTGAGTTTTGAATTCTAGACAAATATGAAAGTACTTTAACATTTAATATTATTAGTTCTCGTTTAAACTTATATGTTAACTTGTTTTAAATACATTACTATAATGTCGATAGGTAAATCGTTGATTAAAACCGAACCAGACTGCAGATTATGGTTTGATTTGGTTTGGTTTGGTTTGAAAAAATTTCAAACCGCATAAAATGGTTTAAGTTGAAAATATAGCACAAACCGCCCAAATCGAACCGCGTTCACCCCTATTTAGTACCATGTGAATTCATGTACAAGATTTTTTTATAAGAAGCCATCGTATTAAGCAGATATAGGTTATCGTATAAAGAACTGGTACCCATAATATTTGAATTAAAAAAATCAAATATACTTTTCTTTATATGCCAGTGTGATATTTAGTACAATCTCTCTTCACGTGTCTCGAATTTTTACAAAAGTAACATCTAGTTTTATACTTTTTAGGCTTTTATAGTTTATTTTGAACCGAACCGAATGCAGTTTTCTTATTTTTTCTATAACTGTCTTTAGAGATACTTGCCAAGTGAGTACTTCTAGTTCTCTCTTTCTTTAGACTTTTTTCTTTTTGCACACAATTTATGAGCTCATCAAGAGTCCACTTCTCCTTTTGATAGTTGAAACTGATCTCAATTTGACTGAATTGTGCAAGAATAAAAAATAACCAAATGCATGACCAAATCATTAGACAACTCAAACTTTAATGCCTTCCATTTTGAAGCAAGATGAAACATTTCCATGATATATTCCCATATATTTTCTTTAGCATTATACTTTAGTGAAATCAAGTTCGTTAGAAGCGTACTAGTTTCGACCTTATCACCTCTTGGAAATCGTTTTTTTAATTTCTTTAATAAACTCCTTGGCAGTAGTTACCTTAGCGCCCCTAAATGTTACTGGAATTTAATTTATTAGTTGACGATATTGTAGAAGTAAATGGATTAATCAAACAGAGAATTTAAACATAACTAACATGTTCACGTAAGAATTCGTATTGGACAATCAATAATTTCAAATAATGGTGAACTCCAGCCCAAGAGATCGAACACAATATTGATATTTAGCCCCTGTTTGATACACATTAAAATTTTCATTCTCATTCTTCTACTTATTTTCAACCACACATTTTTCAATAAAATAATATTTTCCATCACATCAATAATTTTTCCTTCTTTTTTAACCACACATTCTCTCTCAATCTACTATTTCAGAATACATTATTTCAAAATAATATGGGTCAAACACACTCTTAGTTTTTTGACAGAAATACCAACTTGTAAGTGACACTCTTGATGTAGTAATCAAATATTGATAATAAATCAAGACAAACATCAAGTCTATTTTTAGATCAATTCAATGTTCACATAATGTATGAATTTATCGCCACAGGTGTGTAAATAATTCGATTAAATATTAACATTCATTAGGGTCGGTCAATACCTGTATGAATTACTTACACATAACCTTCCTAATATTTCAAATAAATTAATTTAGGTAAGAGATGATACTTTGGTAACATGTTATTTCAACTAATCTATTTTAGAAAATTAGTAATATAAAAGAAACTTTAAATAATAAGATTTAAAATTGATTATTCATTAACCCTTATATTTTATTTATTTATGTTTTTTTGACAAAAATAAATAAATAAATAAAATTTAAAAGCAGTAAGTCAGTCCTAACATACTACTAATGATAACTTAATTTGACTTCCTAAATAGATAGAATGATTATTTAATTTGAAATCCCCAATAATTAATTACTCATATTTTAATCTTTAATGCAAAATTTGCAAAACTTTTTCTTAATGTTGAATTCGGAATACAACATAAAGTAATCAATTACAATCGTACTCAAATTCAAAAATTAATTTCTTGTTAAATTTGAAAATAACAATTTTTTTTTTAAATAAAACCCAAAATTTAGGTCTAAAATTTGAATCTTGAGAATTGAGAAATCTCAAGTATGAATTTCAACCCAAGAAAAACAAAAATCTTCCTTTAATCTTAATAGTTAAACATGTAGTTGTCTCTGATACCACTTGATAAAACTTGTTGAAATTTTAAATTTTATAAAATTAGAAAACCTAATTTCTTAATTGCCAAGATCCTCCATGTTAAATTATCAAGAAAATTAATAGTACAGAACATACCTTAATTTTTTGGGAATGATGCTTTAATACCGGATCTTGAATTTTGATTATTAGTTTTTTTATTTTTTTCTTGAGTTCTTGATCTTAATTTTGACTTCTTGCTCCATGATCTTGATTGTCTTGTTCTTTAATTTAATTGTTCCAATCATTCTTCTTGATTATTTGATTATGAATTTTGGATCTTTCTCTTCAATATGTTTTCTCTATTAATTCTTGTGTTGATGAGATGACACAAAGAATGAGAAGTTGCATATGAATTGGAGACCACAACCCTATTTATAGTTTTCATATGTATTTAGCCCATCGTCAAATACAATATTAATGGATCCAATCTCTATACATATAATTCAGCCCACACTTTATTTAGATGCCCTAAACTTAACAATTTAATTCTTTATTAGATTACTTTAATTGAGCTCAACTTTAAAATAACTTTATACACAATTAATTACATATGCCGGCCTACATGATAAATTAATAAATCCAACATTTTTTACTATAATTTTCATTAATAATTTGAGAAGTTCGGCTATAAAACTGAACCAAACTAGAACCATTCGGATAAGTTCTATTGTTACCAACAAGAGCAATGATTTCATTATAAGATAGTCATTTTGTTGTCTGCTAGATTCTTTTTACATGTAAATCGAATCAAACCTTACCATGCGTCCCTAATAAGCTTGTGAAGTATTTTTAAAGGGACAAATTTACAAATATATTTAAAAAATTACTAATTCTATACTTAGCCATTGTTTTAAAAAAAATGGAGTTTTGAATAGTAATTTTTGTAGAATGTGTAAATAAATAAGGAAAAATTTTGGATTTTTTTTAATAAATGTGTGGTTGAAAATAAGTACGAGAATTAAAGAGTTTTGTTTTTTAAAAAAACATTGTCTTACTTTAAAACATTTCTTTATTGTCAAAATACTGTTTTTCTTTTTTTTATTTTAATTATATTAATTTTTTATAATAACATTCGTATTGGTTAGCTTTCATAAAATTATATTACACACATTTCACCATCTGTTTCCTCAACCTACGCTGCTACCCTCATTTGTTATATGGTATATTACACTCATTTGTTGCCTATTTCCACAATCACTACCAGCACTTGAAACATTGAGTGTTCCACCATTAAATATTGCCACCGATGATATAGAAGATGAGGCAGGTTAATCATGGCTGCTCCAAGCATTTGGGACTTCGTTCCTCACCAAGGAAGGCAAGTATGGAAATGGTGATGTGTAAGAGAATGAGGTAATGTTGATGGTACAAGAGTCTAAACCCTCGATGAGACCAAAGGCCATTATCGGATCTCCTTTATGTTTATGTGAGCACAAGTCCTTAAAAAGTAAAGTGTTTTGTAGTTGGAGGGATGGGATGGGGGAATGCTTGGTGCCACGGTGGCGATGGCAGTGGCGTTAGAAGTAGGGTAGATGAGGTTGGTCGAGAAGAAGATCCATTTTCCAATTTCTTTCATTGTTTCTATATTTTAGATAAAAGACAATAGATGTAGAATAAGGCAATAAAGGTCATTGGTGGTAGGTCTTGCTTCTTTTTTACCTTGAACACTATAGTGTCATGTATTTAACTCATGCTAACTCTTATGATTAGGTATTTCAATGGTTAGGTCAACTTTTCTTGGGCACGTGGTTTCCTCCATATTGATGTATTTTTCACCTCTCATGAGGAGCTCGGCCACGTACTTCTATGGGGATTTTTATAAAGACATATTTAATGACTCACATCTTACAACACGTGTGAGGGCAAAGACAACAACTGTAATATATTGGTCGGGTATCTAGAGCATTATTGTATTAAATCGTGAACTGAAGTCTTGTAGGGGCTCGTTCTATCCTCGATGAGGCTACACAAGAGAGGTGGTGATTTTCTTCATATGCTTACTACTAGCAAAAAATGCGGAGAACTTACGGATCTAAGAATAAGGCATCAAATTGGGCTTCAAGATAGAAAACCAATACTTGGCAGCATTAGTTAGAGTCTACGTAAAAGCTTTGCACATCACCGAGTCTGGAGCAACTTGTAGATTGATAACGTCTGTATATACATTTAGGTGATTGACCAGGTCTGTAGTTCCATCATGCTTCTTTATGCGAGGATATTTGAATTTGTCTGGCGTCGAATATGATAACATTTCGATAGTGAACAGAGTGTTCGAGGTGAAACCTATCAAGCCCCGAGTGTTCTAGCGTAGGCCAATTGTTATTCCATCCTGAATGATCCTGGTGAGTTCATTCGAGGTCATGGTGATGGACCTCGAGATAGAGGTCACAGAGGAAAGTCGTCGTTCACCCGAGAATCTCACACTACCATTGTTTGTCGGGTGTTGACACTGGAGGCTTAGCTTAGCAGCTGAATCAACATAGCCATTTGTTGGCGAAGCTCTTCGAATGTCCCCAAAGTAACAGCTAGAGGTTGGACTGCTGGTACTTTCGTGGCTCCACTAGGGGGATTGAAGGATCCCCAATAGGGGACTGAATTGGAGCAGATGAATTTTTGAAGGAGTTCCTAAACTTGTATTAATCATGGCTTTTGGTAGCGCTTCCCACAGACAGCGCCAATGATGCTATAAAAAATCTGCTCAAATGAATTCTCAAACTTGACGATTGAGAATGAGCACGAATGTAATCTCTAAGACCTGAAGCAAAGGTATCGAGGTATGTCCTCATTGCCCATCACATGCTTTAAATACCGAGAAGGAAAATATAAACATGAAGCTACGAAGTGAAATAATATAAAGCATGCCTAAATGTTGAATGGAGGACTTGTATTTATAAAGCTAGGTCATGCAGTCCTAATAGGATTGAGTCAATTGGACGCCTTATCTGTTAAAGAGGCTATGAGGACGTTAAAGTCCTATAAAAACTGGATATCAGAGTTTTACCAAAACTCTAGGAATATTGTAGTTGGATAACACTGAGATTATGGAGGACCTTATTGCCCACTGAAATTTGGTGTAATGTCAAATGCTCGGGTTCCGGAGTCCTTGGACTTTGATTTTGATCTCGACCTCGAGGTTTACCAGAATTATATACATCAACAGCATAATTATTTTATTTAAAAAAAAAAAAAAAAAGAAGCTGGTTCCACAACTTTGTATGTGTACACATATAAGAAATAGGTAAACTCCAAGAAGAACGTTTTTTTTTTGTTTTGGGTACTGTGACATGCATGTATATATTACTTTATTTAAGCAAAAGAAAAGGAAAAAAATTGATTACTTGTGAAAAGATTCTACAAAGAATGGGTCAAAGAAAAAGGTTAGATAAAATTTGATGCAGCTTTCAAACTTTCTCAAATTACGTGACCAAGTTGTTTGACAAAATAAAAGACTCATGACAAGAATATATTAACGAGTCTTTTATGTACACTTTTCTTGAAGCCTAACACTATTTAAATTCTATGTTTGATGAAGAGAATTTATTTCAAAATCAAATACATCATCGATGATTTTCGTAAAACAAATTTCTATCCGTACAAAACCTAATGGGACTCAAATTGTGAAATCTTATCCGGAATAAAAATTCAAATCCGCTACAGAGTCAGGGATAGATCCCAAATAGTCCAAGTACAATTCCAATTTCTTTTAAAAACAATTTTAAAAAACTTTAAATTTGAGGTTCAAGATTTATCTATTTTCATAGGTAATTAATATATCTCCAGAGGGGGTTTGAAGACATCAAAAGATATAAAACAAATAAATGGTCTAGTCAAATTTAAATAATTAGCCCATTTAAGTCTTTTGAAATTTAAGTTTGTGGAAATTACATAGAGGTAGAATTTTGAAGATCCAATTTCAAAAATCAAGTTTAACGCTTGTTTATATAAAAATCAGATGATAATTCTATATTTCGACGGTAAGAATCAATGTTTTGGCTACGACGAATTCTCTGTAGAATCTATCTTTATTGGATCTTATTATTTTTAACCTCAATAGTTTGATTTTTAAACAATCAAATTTCGATTGTGGTAATGGAGAATCTTTGCTTCTGAGAGATCTCTGTGACATTTCTATTTTGCTCGATCTTCACAATTTGCTATGATTTGATGTTTTAAAGAGTCCCGTTTTTAGAATGGTAACTGAAATCGTTATTTTATGATGTATATTTATTAGGTTCATTATATATATATAACATTTATTAGTTACCACCCTAATTTTGAACTTCTAAAGTTTGTTTCTTAAATTGAAACGAGTTTTAGTAAATGCCTGATTTATGTATTGTTCGTTTTAAGTTTACTAAAATTCACTTCGAAGAAGTCCAAACATAAAAATCCATCCCAGTTTTTAAATCCATAATAATATTTAATTAATTACAAAAGTGATTACAATTTTCTCTATAAATAGGACCAAAAGGTCCATGAAAAAAATGAAAAGTAAAAAAGTGCATGATAAAAATAACATGAACATAACATATGATGCCTTGAACTTTAAAGATTTCGATCTTTGGTCCTCAGTGTGCACTGAAGAGTTTGAAATTTGAAGTCGTGTTCTTAAACGCATATTATCTAAACTTCTAAAATATGTGCATCACAAAAGTTTAAATCTTCTACAAACAAAATCTCTTGAACCTCAAAATTCTTAAGCTGCTTAAAAAAGACGAATTCCTAAAAAAAGTGACAAACAAAAAAACATTCATTTTATTTTTAATTTAACAACTGCATAAAAAATGAAATTTAAATAAATCAAAATTGAATGTAAAATAAAAAAATAAAAAAAAATAGGAAGAAGCAGGAACAAATTCCCGTAAAAAGGGGACCGAACACCAAAACACCAAATTTCACTAAAATTTGGTGCAAAAGTGCTCCAATGTGGCACCAAATTTTTCACCATTTTGGAAAAATGGAGCAAAAGTTAATAGTGTTGCAATTCACTTTTGCAACATTTTGGAAAAATGGTGCAAAGTCCAATTTGCCCCTTTTTTCATTTGTCAAAAGAATTGTTGGAGAGTATTTGTATCATTTGTATTATATATTTTTTAATACAATTATTATTATTATTATTATTATTATTTGCATATTTACTATTATTTTTATTTGCATTTAAAATAAATTTTAAATGTTAAAATAATAATTACTCAATTTATTAAAATATAACAAACATGATTATTTATAGTGAATACGAAATATATTACAACAACCACATACTTACATTAATCTAGTTTTATTTAAATAAAACAATACATAAAAACAAGTGCGTAATTTAGTAATCTGGAAGGTAGCTTCCAAATCCTCCAATATGCTCAAAATAATTTGCAAACAAACTAGATGAACTTTCAGATTCTTTATCTTGTTGTTGAGCTCTCTTTCGTAAAATTCTTGTTTGTTCGTTTTGAAAGATCAAATGTAGGTTTGGATCTGTTATCGAACTCAAATCTTTCAACAAAATTTTGTTCTCCTTACAATATTCTGTCATTGTCAATTTTCTTTTTTAAATTTCGTAATTCTGATGTCTTTTCCCACTACTTTTTTTCAGAATTTCTACGAGTTGTGGATTCTCTTCTTTAATGGATGCAAGTAATTTTATACCTTCTTCTTCATTTTTCATTTTTAGTTTTTTTTTTTACCCCTATAGGTCGTTGAGTAGAAGTATCGTCAACATTGTCTTCGTTTATATTACGAGAAAACGAAGACAATCCGGGAATGTTGAATGCATTAAGGTGTGGTCCTGCGATAATGAAGTTGGCTGTGATGATGCAATGTTAATACCGCTTTTTCTGTGGTAGGTTGCTCTGGCCGTATTAAAGTCATCTCCAAATTTTTTGACATCTTTAAGCATAGGCCAAACGTGCTCAAATTTGAACCATTTCTTGTAATTCTGGTCTTCGAATAATAGCATTTTGTTGAAAGATATTACTCGCATATGTTCGAACAGAAACCTACTCATAGCTCAGTACGCTAATCAACATGTTAACCAACTGGCACATGGAGGCATCATTCATGGTCGTAGAACCATCAACCGTGATAGACAAATAGCAGATGTAAATCTCTTCAACGACTACTTCGTCGAGAACCCACGTTTCGACTAACATATGTTTCATCGACGATTTCGAATGTCTCGAGGTTTATTTGGTCGAATACTAACGACGGTGGAAGGTCATGACAACTATTTAGTGCAGAAACAAGATGGGGTAGGTAAACTCAGATTGTCTAGTCATTAGAAGGCAACGACAATATTTCGGATGTTGGCATATGGCGTGTTAGCAGATGCTACTGATGAGTATATCAAAATAGGAGAATCCACCACTA